>ML813371.1:0-51978 GCA_009831015.1 Picea engelmannii | reverse complement strand
ACTTTACATTATGTGTTACATTATTAATGTATTAATATTTTAATAGTGAATTACTAATGTATTAACCAATTAATACTTTAATAATGTATTATTAATGTATTTATACTTTTATAATGTATTATTAATGTATAAATATTTTAATACTGAATTACTAATGTATTAACCAATTAATACTTGAATAATGCATTATTAATGTATTTATAATTTAATAATGTATTGACTCTTTTTTAATGTATTACTTTTGTAATATTAATGTTTTAATGATGATGATGATGATTAACGTCTACTAAGACCTAATTGGTCTATCGGACCTTAAGACGGGAAGTGATTACTTATGATTCTTTAGAATTTTGTTTCTGTGCTCGAAAAGCATTAACAGAAGCTTTCCAAGATCATCATACTTTTGTTGAGTTAAGAGGTTAGGAAGGTTGGTAGTGTGATCAATATTTTGAAAATGAGATCTAATATGGGTATAGGCTCGACAATCTAAGAGAAATTGCTTTCCATCTTCAACCTTTTTAGTGTCACAAAGATGACACACTCTTTCATCCCATGGCGTTTTAGGAATTGACCAACACCCAATTTCACTATGGAGCTCATGAGAGTTTGTTCTTATCTTAGCAATGCTTATTTTTTTCTTTACACTTGGCAAAACAAACAGATAATTTTGATCTTCTAGATTAGGGTTGATTACATCTTTATAATACCTTAATTTTATTTTTTCTTCTAACTCTTTGTCACACCACATATTTTCCTTAAATTTTGATTTGACATTTTTTTTAATAGTACCTTTATTCTGCAAAATGGTTTCTTCCATGATTCCCCAATAGTTTAGCCAAGATTGGGTGTCTTTATGCCATCCTCGTTTGAGTCAATGGTGGTTATGACTTGATTTTGAAGAAATTTTAGGTAGCCTCTTGTCTTCCATGTTGTTTAATTTGTTCTTATACATTAGGTACGTAGTCATAGCCATGCTCTCAATGGGGGAGAGGCTTGTTTCTAGGAGGAGGATGGGATAGTGCGTATTTCCTTTAATTTTGAGATTATAGGTTATAAAATTCTTTTGTATTTGCTCTATCTTTCTCCAAGATTCATGATAGATACTACAACCCCAGACTTCACATCCATAAAGAATAATAATCGTAATGAGAGTCTCAAAGAGGAGTTTCATCTTATCCCAACTCCAAAGATCACCTGATTTACAATTGTTTTCAAGCCCATAATAAGCTTTCCACCCCCCAATAATCATTTTCTCAACACTATAATTCCAATTGAGCTTGTGGTGAATATCAATTCCAATATATTTGTATGAAGTCACTTCCTCTAAGTTGTTGTTGTCATATACAAAGGTATCATAAGGGATCTTATTGGATTTAATAATCATGACCTTAGTCTTCTCAGTATTAATAGTGATACCCATATTGGAGCAAAAGTCCTTGAGGATTCTTAGTTGGTTTTCAAGATCATGGGGACTCCTTGCCATAAGAACTATATAAATATTTATGTTTTAATATAAATATAAATATTAATATATTGTATATTAATAATATTAATAAATACATTAATAATAATGTATTTGATGTATGAATTAATTTATCTATTAATGTATAAATAAATTAACATACCTTAAGTTATACATTAATTAATACATTACATTATTAATGTATTAATTGGTTAGTGTATTAATATTTTAGCTAATTGATAATGTATAAATTTATTAATTAATTAATATGTCACAATATTAATGTATCAATCAACTACATTATACATTAATGTAACCTAACACTTTAATTTATAGATTACATTCATACATTATTATTATCTATTACATTAATTAGTAATATATAAATTTATTAATTAATTAATATCTCACACTATTAATGTATCAATCAATTACATTATACATTAATGTAACCTAATACATTAATTTAGAGATTGCATTTATACATTATTATTATGTATTACATTGATGTAATACATTACATTAATATATCTCATTAATTTATATACAATAACATAATATTAATGTAATAATTAATTAATATATTAATTATGTATTAATATATTAACGGTGGTCCCAAAGGCATGTCACCGTAAACTAGCAACAACCACTTTATAAAAGTGGTTGATCTACGTCCATCGGCTCCAATAGTTTGGAAAGGTGAATAAATGGCATTGATCGACGTATATCAACCACTTTTATAAAGTAGTTGTTGCTAGTTAGACTACAACCATACTAATTCATAGCATCATAGTTGTCAAGCTACCAATCTTGTACATGAACTACCTATGATGTATAGTGGTTATGCCACCAATCTTGTACATGGACCGCCCATGATGTACAAGTGAGCACTAGAATATGAACCATTGAAGGTTTCTCGTGCTAAAATTGTGCGATCTGAGATACAGAATATCTTATCGTAAGATGATGATTCTGTAAGAATGTCGTTATATTCAAATCTAATAACTTATCATAAGTTGACTATATATGATTACGTAAAATTTTCGTTATATTCAAAGCTTCCCATCAAAATTATGCAAATTAAATGTTTATAGCCTTTTCGAGATGGAATAATCAATATTCAACTCTAGTTAAAACTAGCATACCCCCAAAGCAGGGGAAAGGAAACATCGAAGTGAATTGGGGTGGTGATGTTGTTTAAATACCATATAATTTTGTCTTTGATGGAAAATGAATACTTCACAAGGTCCATATTCATTCCACATCTCACAAAATATTTTCAACAATTCTGTAACTCAAGAACTAAATCGCCCAGCTGCATGACCACCTGCAACAATCACAAATATGTAATCGAATTTTCCAAAGAAAAATGAAAGAGGAAGAAGAGACATGTCAAAATATTAAAGTTACGTTTCTCATTAATCGACCCTACAAGATAAAATCTCAATAACAATGATATAAATGGCACAATCAACGAGTATTTTTTGATGTGGTCTTTCCTAAAAAATAAAACATCTTTTGCTTAAGTTGTGGGAAGAAAAAGTCACAATTGCAAGCTACAAAATAACCTCTCATAAAAGTCATCACATCATATGCTTAAGTTGTGGGCAGAAAAAGTCACGATTCTAAGATACAAAATAAAATCATGAATTGTAACAACAAAATAAGTTCATTATTCATGCCTTATTGATCAATTTTCAAAAAAGAGTATTCTAGATCCGATTCTAAGATACAAAATAAACACATGAATTGTAAGCTACAAAATAAACTCAATATTCATGACTTATTGCTCAATTTTCCAAACAGAAAAAAACAGAGTACTCTGGATGTGTCTTGGGCAACAAATTTGACAAAAGGAAAATATGTATTCCCTATGTGTTTTGGAGGGTTCGAGAAATATGTGATACTTATCTCTTAAGTCCCTCTCAAGATGGTCACGTGTCGAGCAGAGAGTGAAGAAAATATCCATCCTTTAGTCCTAGCTCGAATCAAATTTATTCTGTCTAAAACACATGTTCATAATTAGAATTTTGATAGGGAAAATCAGTTCATTCAATGATGCAGGCTACCTTTTCTAACTGGCAGGAAGAGCCCACCAACAGATCAGAATCCTCCTTTCTAGAGGAGGCTATCCATGACCTGAAAAGTTCTCTATTAGAGACATGCATTCATTACTCTATTCGTGTTGGAGAAATGGCAGCCAACTACTCTGGGGAGCTATAACTTCTTTGCAACAACCAGGGTGTTGAATTCATTGAAGCTAGTGTGGACATAGGACTTGTTAAGTTGGATTTGTACAATCCTGATAAAACCGTGGAGGGGAAGCTCATTCCTCTGCTTTCAAATAGCTTTGTATTTTCTACACAAGTAAGTGTTTGTGATTATTTTCAAAGCAATATGCTAGTTCAGCGTTAGGCCTTTCCACATCTCCCTCCTCACACAATAGTGAGAGAGAGACACTAGTTGATTTAACCATATGTATGAATAGAGCAATGTTTTATTCAAAATTATTTGGAGTCAAGATATTCGTATGGTAAATGATTGGTTTCATTTTTGTTAGGTAACAAAATTTAGTTGCGGAGGTATTATTATTGGGTGCACATTTAACAATAGAATTGTTGATACATTTTCTACCAGCATGTTTTTAATATCGTGGGCAAAGCTTTCTCAAAAGGTGTCCATTGAAATGTTGAAACCCAACTTTAATCGATCGATTTTACATGTTCGATAGCCTCCTTATTATTGCTCTACAATTAATGAAATGTATATGAGACTATCCTCTGTGCATTTAGAATAATTAAAGAAACCAAACCCTTTTCCTTCGCTAGTTAGTAGGATCTATTATCTAAACACCAAAGATGTTCAGGTTCTCCAAAGTAATGGAAGTAAACATGGCAAACAATACAGAAAACTAGTGGATTTTTCTGCTTACCTATGGAAGTTATTGATCCTTAGTAAGGAGATCCAGAATAATATAAATTGTAGCATAGGTGTGGTAATAGATGGTCGCACCCATTTAACAAGTATGGGAATGCCATCTAACTACTTTGGCAATGTATTCTTATTACCTTTTGTGGAAGCTCATGCCACAGATATACAAACCCAACCATTCAGTTGGGGTGCTAAGCTTATTCATAATGTTATATACAGTGCTGCAAATGAGGAACATTTTTAAAGCTTAATTGATTGGGTGGAGATGATCCGACCAGACGCTGGCTAATATTTATTGTAGACGAGACATTTCATCATCTAATGGTCCTAGTATCTTTTTTTTCTCCAGATTACACTTTCCTTTGTTCGAGATCGATTTTGGATGGGGCAAAACTTGTTTTGGAAGCTACCATTTTCCTTGGGCCGGGGAAGCCAGTTCTATTATGCCATTAGCAAGTTGTTTATGAGATGGAAGTTGGGTGGTTTACATGCATCTTCCTCTAAATCAATTAAACACCATTGAGTAGTCCCATGTTGACTTCCTTTTCCATAGTGTTACGTCAAATTTCTTAGAAATGTATTGATTTACTAAATCACATTATTATTATGCTTTTTTTAATAACTGGAATATATGATTGAGGTAATTTCTATGATTTGAGGTTACTCTACTACTATGCTTCTTCCTTTTTCATGATTTGAGGTTCTTATAAAGGTATAAAATTAAAACGTTGTGCTAATATGTTTCCTATTTATTTTTTTATTACCTCCCAAGATAGTTGGTGATGCAGGAGAAGTGTTCCATGTCAGCAGTGCACTAGCATTCCATCACATCAATGCGTATTTCAAGAGAAAGAGAGGCATTGAACCTCTCACATTTTTAAATTTGAAAACAAATCCCACAGGGATTTGCGTTGTAAGGATTTTAAAGCCAAGCCATACCTTTGTATAGGTAGTGGTTGATTTGCAATTAAAGGGTTTCTTGTAGCAGACCTATAGCATCCTAGATCCTAGCCAGGTATGGGTAGAAATTTATGAACTTCAATGTAATAGATGAGGTCAGGTGAGAGAGGATGAGCTTCCAGAGCCCCTCTTTTGTAAGGAGATCTTGTATCAGATTTGAGAGGAGAGATCATTGATTAGGAAGGCAGAAGGGTAGAGAGTCCTTAGGAGGTAGAATAATTATGAGAGAGAGATATTGAGAGAAACAAGACTCTGAGAAGTCCAATTTTTGTAATCATCTGTATAGACATGCAGAGATAATAGAAAGCAATTTTTACTGCATATTGTTGTTCATGTATTTATGTTTCATGAATGAATGTTGTAGATGTATGATAGATTTCATTTATAGTAGGAAGATAGATTTCTCTATCTTTGATTGAGTTGTGTAATATGAGTATGGGTTCTTTAGGCTGTGCAAGGAGTGCACAACAGAACATCGGAGGTTTTATAGCCAGCATAAGAAGTATGCATCTAAACTCTGTGGAGTCAGAAAAAAATGTGCCAGGGGGGGAACACCAGAGTGATGAGAAATTCAAGAGGAGCCTCAAAGTTACTGAATACTCTAGAGGGAGGATTATGTAGAGAAGGCACAAAGAGATAGAACTACTGAAGGTTTTGTAGAGCTCTGTCAGGTGGGCATTGAGTGAGTGCAAAGAGTGCACCAAAGGAACTCTATTTCGAGTTCAGAGACAAGAGAAGTGTCGGAGAAGACACTTACAGAGTTGTGGAATACTCTGTAGGGTCAAAAAGGTGTGCTTGATCGAGAAATTACTAGAACGGTGCTTATATCCTTTAAAGGAGTGAAAGGAGATAGAGTTGTTGAATACTCTGGAAGAAGACCTATGCAAGGGGTGCACTAGGCCAACACTCGGGAAAAGTGTTCAAAGAAAACCATATGAAGGCTATTCAAAGCACAAGGAGAATGCACATAGTGAACTGGTTTCAAGTTCTGAAGCTCAGGAGGTCACGTGCAAGAGTGTGCCAAGAGGAGCACCAAAAGTCTTTTGAAGAAGGCATAGAAGGGTCGAGTCCCTTAGAGGCTGAGCTAGCTAAAAAATCAGAAGAGATAGCACAAGCAGTGTGCAAGAGTGGACTTATTCCAAGTCCCAAAGCTCAGGAGGAGTAACGTGGAGTTGCACGCAGAGCATAGGAAGAAGTTTGAAGTGCAAGACCTTAAAATGATTGCAAATATTCTAAGTCAGAAGATCAAAGCTTAGGAGAGTTGGTGCCAAGGGATTTGGATGGCACTCGTTAAGGAGTCAGGAAGACGGTAGAGATCTTTCAAAGAGGAATCATCGATAGCCGCAAGTCGTAGGATCAAGCGAAGTTGTAAGGAGGATAATGGGGGAAGCCATTCCACTCTCAAAGCCCAAGAGGAATGGGAGTCGTCAATCCAAAAGATATCTAAACTGTTGGTTCATTTCATGAGATTAGATATCAGGAGCTGTGAGGACAAAGGTCCTTAGTTTCCAAAGTTGCGGAATGAAAAATTGTGATTCGATCACAGCCGTAGATTGTGGGAGGATTTGGACCTTCTAATAAGAGTCCAAACAGGAGAGAATGTGGATGGGAGGAGATCAGATCTGGACCGTTGGATCTGAGCACGTGGATCGACAATCATTGGATCCAGAGAAAGGTGCATGAGAGAAGTTCCAAAATTATTGGAACCATCCATCGTCAAGAGGATAGGGGGCAACAAATCTGGGCTTTTCGTGCAATCAGACACCGGAACATTTGCAACGAGCAGAGGAACAATCTTGCGAAAGGGAAGTTCGCAAATCATCTGGACCATCCATCTAGAAGAAAATGTGGTGGAGATTGACACACACTAGAGTATTGGGCATCGGGATATCAAAGGTGAATACAAGAGAAAGTTCGTGAAATAATCAGGACCATCCATCGGGGAGGATGCGTGGCGAGTAGGCATCATTTCACTGACTCAAGGTTAAAGGAAGTCAACGGACAAAGTTTTAAGAACTCACAAGTTCAGAATCACGACTTGTTCTGAGTCGTCAAATTAGGAGGAGCATGAGATATTGATTTGGGAGGTTCCAAAAGTTTAGCATTTCGGCAGTCGGGGTGTGAAGAACCTGTGACTTGGAGGTCGCAATTCACGAAATCCCGACATGATTGTGACTATTGAGTGAGGAAGGATTTTCAACATCGACATTTTGGATGTTGGGGTGCAAAGGTGGATGGCATCAGGAACCCGTGATACACAAAATTGCGATGCACTCAAAAGAGTTATCCCCGGGTCATGGTACATGGTCACGTGGATGTAGTCTAAGGGAGGAGCTAGGGACCGTTAAGCCCTTGTCGGAATTTTGGGACCTAGGATTTTGAAAGAAGGAGAGTCAAGTGATGTGAAGTCTCGACACATGAAATCACGGTGTGCCTTTTGCATAGGCATGCAATCACAACCTGTGGTCGCGTAGTTGAAGGGGCTAGTTAGAAAACAACTAACGCCCGTGAATTGAAGAGCGCTAGAACGCGTAGAAAGAAGGTGCGGGTTTTGCAGGACCTACACCAAAAGAAGGAAAAGGGAACCATGGATTCGTTCAAAGGGTTCCAATAGGAGCTCGAAGAGCCATTTCAGCTCTAGATAGGGATGATCTAGAGACTGACAGGTCGCAAAACTCTGAAGGGTAGAGGGGGGTGCATTAAGTGGTATCAAAGCATAGATTAGTTAGTTTTGTAGTGGAGAGCCAAGAAAGGATATAGTATGATACCATTAGATGGTATCAGAGCACAAAATTGATTTCTGTAGGCAAGAGAGGTAATCTGAAGACTGAGCCTTGCTTACAGACAATAAACAAGCTCTGGAGCAATTTTGGTAACATCAAGTGGTATTAGAAACAAAGATTCATCTGTAGACAACAAGTGAAGGAAAGCAGAGTATTGATATTCTGTGAGGAGGTTGTTTCATGGATGCAACAACAAAATTCTAAATAGTTGGGGAAGTTGTGGGAGAAGATGGAGATGCTCACAGATGTAGAGTAATCCATAGACTTTCCAGGAAGACAAGTAGAAGGTAGAAATGGCTACTGAAGGCCATGAACGTTGATGAAGAGGATACCACGAGAAGAAGAACAATCCAGATATGGATATGGAGTTCAATTAGATAAGAGCACAGATGGATAAGCTCACATTTAAAATGCAACAGGATTCAAAATCACAATGGGCATATGAATGGCCCATGAAGAAGAGAGTGAAATGGCCAATAAAGGAATTGTTGGCCAGAGGATAGTGAAAGTTGATGAGAATGTGGATGAGGAGTACTTGAAACCTTTGTGAACTAGAGGAGGAACTTATTCACATCAGTAAACCAGAGACTGAGAGGAATCTCAATGATGAGGAGGAGAAGAGATCAGATGAATATCTTGTAAACTGTCAAGTGGACAGAAATGGAATTTCAAGTTGCCAGGATGGAAATTGAAAGAGATCAGTGGAAGGTATCGTATACTTCTATGGGATAAGTGCCAAAAGTTCAGATTGCCAAGTGGGAAATGAGATGGGATCGGTTGATCTCATAGACTGCGAGGTGGGCAGTAGAAAATTCTAAAATTGCCAGGTGGGCAGGGAGAAGGAGATGAGACTATCTTAAATTCTCCAGAGCTCATAAGTGAGTTCATGTCCGCGAGGAGTAATGATAGGAGAATATTCATGTGGGTTTGCAGAACATATGAATCAAGATGATGAGAAATTAAATATACTTTCACCATCGAGGAGGAGGATCAGAAGAGCATTCTGATTATTGGAGGAATTTAGATATTCCTACCAAACAACCAGGTAGAGGTCAGTGCACATGATAAGAGTGTAGCAGGAAAAGAAATATAACCAACAAAAAATTTCAAAGGAGAAGAAATGGAGCAGACACTGATGTCTACACGAATGAAAGGAGGAGAGAATTCAAAGGAGTTGCCCAAAATTTTCAGCCACGAAGCTGAAATAGAGATGACTGTAACACTAATTCTTGTAGAAGATGAGGAAATAGACAGCATGGAATTTGTTGATCTGTATGAAGAACTAGAATCCCTCAAGAGAAGGGTAATGGTGCAAATCTTGCACATCTGACAATTCAGGGTGGAAGCATATGGAGGAGTATACCATCCCAAGGAATGATTAGAGGAAGCTGGAGACATATTAGTAGGAGAATTGACAGAACCAAAGCTGTTAGAAGAAGATGGGATTGCAAAACTAAAATCTGTAGTAAAGTGGCAACTTAATGCCACAAGAGGAAGTAAATATAGCATGGGAGATTGAGTGGATCTGCCCACTAATAAGGAGGAGGAAGTGCAGCAGAGAGGATTGCATAAGAAGAGCCAGCCACTGGAGCAGTTGGATAGTGTGATTGAGGAAATCATAAAGATGATGTTGACTACTTCTGAGAGCCTGCGATAGCAATAGGGAAGAAGAAACAAAAGAGGGAAAAAAAGCAGCAACAACAACAACAATTGCATATCTTGAGAGGAGCAAGAGGACAACTCTAGAAGAGAGTTTGGGATCCAAGTGGATTTCAACACTGGGTAAGGGGAGCTCATGAGAAGGATCTCATGTTTTTCCTAGTAGGGGAGTATGATGCAAGAGAATCACTCCACCTCAGTAGCGTGCCAACATTCTAGCACATCAGCACATATTTCATGAGAAAGAGAGGCATTGAACCTCTCACATTTTAAAATTTGAAAATAGATCCAACGGGGATTTGTGTTGTAAGGCTTTTAATGTTGAGCCATACCTTTGTATAGGTAGTGGTTGATTTTCAATTAAAGGGTTGCTTGTAGTAGGCCCATAGCAGCCCAGATCGTAGCCAGTTCTGGGTAGACATTTATGAACTTCAATGTAATAGATGAGGTTAGGTGAGAGAGGACGATGTCGTAGAGCCCCTCTTTTGTAAGGATATCTTGTATAAGATTTGAGAGGGCATATCATTTATTAGGAAGGCGAAAGGGTAGAGAGGGATTAGGAGGTAGAATAGTTTTGAGAGAGAGAGCTTGAGAGAACTGAGACTCTAAGCAGTCCAGTTTTTGTAATCATCTATATAGACACATAGAGATAATAGAAAGCAGTTTTTCTTGCATATTGTTGTTCATGTATTTATGTTTCATGAATGAATGTTGTAGATGTATGATACATTTCATTTACAGTAGGAAGATAGATTTCTCTATCTTTGGTTGAGTTGTGTAATATTAGTCTCGGTTATTTAGGTTGTGTAAGGAGAGAACAACAGAACACATAAGCTTTTGTAGCCAGTGCAAGGAGTGCACATATGAACTCTGTGGAGTTAGAAAAGAAATTTCTAGGAGGGAACACCATAGTCATCAAAAAATCAAGAAGAGCCTCAGAGATACTGAATACTCTAGAGGGAAGATTGTGCAGAGAAGTCTTAAAGAGACATAACTACTGAAGGTTTTGTAGAGCTCTGTCAGGTGGGCATATAGCGAGTGCAAAGAGTGCACCAAAGGAACTTTATTTCAAGTTCAGAGACAAGAGAAGTGTCAGAGAAGACACTGACAAAGTTTTTAAATACTCTGTAGGATTAGCAAGGTGTGCTTGAGCGAGAAGTTGCCAGGAGGGTGCTTATATCCTTTCAAGGAGTGAAAGGAGACAAAGTTGTTGAATACTATGGAAGAATACTTGTGCAAGGGGTGCACTAGGCCAACACTTGGATGAAGTGTTTAGAGAAAACCATCTAAAGGTTAGTTGAAGCTCAAGGAGAACGCACATAGTGAACTTGTTTTAATTTCTGAAGCTCAGGAGGCTGAGCGTAGGAGTGTGCCAAGAGGAGCACCAGAAGTCTTCTGAAGAAGGAATAGAAGAGCCGAGTCCCTTAGAGGCTGAGCCATCTAAAAACTCAGAAGATATGGCACAAGGAGTGTGCAAGAGTGGACTTATTCCAAGTGCCAAATCTTAGGAGGAGTAGAGTGGAGCTGGACGAAGAACACAAGAAGAAATTTGAAGGTCAAGACCTTCGAACAACTGGAAATATTCTAAGTCAGAAGATCAAATCTTAGGAGAGTTGGTGCCAAGGGATTTGGTTGGGACTCGTTAGGGAGACGGACAGACGGTAGAGAGATTTTGAAGAGGAATCGTCGATAGACGCAAGCCGTTGGATCAAGCGAAGTTGTAAGGAAGATAATGGGGGAAGCCATTCCATTGTCAAAGACCAAGAGGAATGGGAGCCTTTGATCCACATGAGATATGAACCATTGGTTCATTTAGCAGGAATGGATATTGGGAGCTGGGAGGATAGAGTTCCTTAGTTTCCAAAGTTGGAACATGCGAAATCTTGATTCGATCGCAACTGTAAATCATGGGAGGATCTGGACCATCTGATCAGAGTCCATTAGGAGAGAACGTGCACAGGAGGAGATCAGATCTGGACCATTGGATCTGAGCATGTGGATTGACATTCGTTGGATACAGATAAAGGTGCACGAGAGAATTTCCAAAATGATCGAAATCGTCCATCGTTAGGAGGACAGTTGGCAGCAGATCCAGGGTGTTCCTAGAAATGAACACCGGAAGATCTGCAAGGATCAAAGGATCAAAATCATGAAAGGGAAGTTTGAGAAATGATTTGAACCATCCATCCGGAAGGACACGTGGAAAAGATCCACACACACACGATAGGATGGGGCACCGAGAGATCATAGGTGAAAATAAGATCAAGTTCACAAAAGGAGAATTCAGGAAATAATCAGGACCATCCATCGGGGAGGACGCATGGCGAGCAGGCACCATTTTGATGACTTGTTGTTGAAGGAAGTCAACGGATAGAGTTTTAAGAACTCCTGAGTAGCAAAATCACGACGTGATCTGAGTCGTCAAATTAGGAGGAGCATGAGACTTTGATTTAGGGGGCTCCAAAATTTCATCATTTCGACAGTCGGGGTGTGAAGAAGTTGTCACTTCGAGGTCGCAAGTCACGAAATCCTGACATGATCATGACCATTGAGTGAGGAAGTATCTGAGCCATCAGATCTGCAACATCGATATTTCAAGAGTTGGAGTGCAGAGGTGCATAGCATCGGGAACCCCCGATACACGAAATCGCGACGCGCTTAGAAGAGTTAGCCATGGGTCATGGTGCGTAGTCATGTGGACAGAGGCTAAGGCTGGAGCTAGGGACCATTAAGCCCTTGTCGGCATTTTGGGACCTGGGAATTCGAACAAAGGAGAGTTTGGTGATGTGATGTCCTGACACACAAAATCACAACATGCCTTTTGCATAGGCATGCGGTCACAACCCATGGACACATAGAGGAAGGGGCTAGTTATAAAAGAGATAATGCCTATAAATTGAAGAGCACTATAATGCACAAAAATAAGGTGCGGGTTTCGTAGGACCTGCGCCAAAGGAAGAAAAGGGACCTGGGGATTGATTCAAAGGGTTCCAGTAGGAACCTGGAGAGCCATTTCGGCTCAATATAGAGATGATCCAGAGACTGGAAGGTCACAAAGCCCTATAGGGTACGGGGGGATGCATCAAGTGGTATCAGAGAACAAATTGGTTATTTCTGTAGCAGAGAGACGAGAAAGGACATAGTCTGATACCATCAGGTGGCATCAGTGCAAAAAATTATTTTTTGTAGGAAAAAGAGGTAATCAGAAGACCGATCCTTGCTTACAAACAACAAACAAGATCAGGATAAATTCTAGTAACATCAAGTGGTATCAGAAACAAAGATTCATCCGTAGACAGTAGGTGAAGGAAAGTAGAGTATTAATATTCTGTGAGGAGGTTGTTGCATGGATGCAAAAACAAAATTTTAAACAGTTGGGGAAGCTGTGGGAGAAGATGGAGATGCTCACAGATATATAGAAATCCATAGACTTTCCAAGAGGAAAAGTAGAAGGTGGAAATGGATACTGAAGGCCATGAGTGTGGTCAAAGAGGAGACTAGCAGAAGAAGAACAATCTAGATATGGATCTAGATTTCAATGAGATAAGAGCACTGATGGAGAATCTCGCATTTAAAATGCAGTAGGATTCAAAATCACAATGGGCATATGAATGGCCCATGAAGAAGAGAGTGAAATGGCCAGTAAAGGAATTGTTGGACACAGGACAACAAAAGATGATGAGAAGGTGGCTGAGCCATACTGGAAACCTTAGTGAACCAGAAGAGGAACTGATTCACATTAGTGAACCAGATACTAAGAGGAATCTCAGTGATGAGGGGAATAGATCAGACGAAGATCTTGTAAATTGCCAAGTGGGTGAAAATGGACTTTCAAGTTTCCAGGTGGGCAATGGAAAGAGATCAATGGAAGGTATCGTATAGTTCCAGGCGAGCAGTGCCAAAAGTTCATATTTCCAAGTGGGAAACGAGATGGGATCGGTTGGTCTCATATATAGTGAGGTGGGAAGCATAAAATTCCCAAATTTCCAGGTGGGGAGGGAGAAGGAGATGAGATTGTTTTAAATTCTCGAGATATCAGAAGTGAGTTCATGTCAGCGAGGAGTTATGAAAGGAGAAGATTCATGTGGGTTTTCATACCATATGAATGAATATGATGAGAAGTTAAATACTTTCACCATCTAGGAGGAGGATCATAAGAGCATTCTGATTATTGGAGGAATTCAGATATTCCTAGCAAACAACCAGGTAGAGGGTTGTGCACACAATAAGAGTGTAGCAGGAGAAGAAATACAACCAACATAAACTATTAGAGGAGACGAAATGGATCAGACACTGATCTCTACCCTAGTGGAAGTAGGAGAGCATTCAAAGGAGTTTCCCAAAATATTCAGCCACAAAGCTGAAATAGAGATGACTGCAACACTAAAGCCTGCAAAAGAGGAGGAAACAAGCAGCATGGATTTTGCTGATCTGTATGAAGAACTAGAAGCCCTCGAGATAAGGGAAATGGTGCAAATATTTCACATCTGACAAGTCAAGTTGGAAGCTGACGAAGGAGTATACCAGCCCAAGGAATTGTGGGAGGAAGTTGGAGACATACCAATAGGAGAAATGGCAGAAGCAAATTTGTTAGAAGAAGATGGGACTACATAACTGAAATCTATAGCAGAGTGGAAAACCAATGCCACAAGAGGAAATAAATTCAGCATGGGAGGTTGAGCGGATCTTCCCATTGATAAGGAGGAGGAAGTGCAGTAGAGAGGACTGGATAAGAAGATCCAGTCACTGGAGTAGCTGGACAGAGTGATTGACAAAATAAAAAAGTTGATGTTGAAGTCATCATAAGTAGTCAATAAAAGAGAGATAAACAAAAAAGAGCATGTCATAGCAGTAGGGAAGAAGAAACAAATGAGGAAAAAGAAGCAGCAACAATAGCAACAACAACATAGCTCAAGAGGAGAAAGAGGACAACTCTAGAAGAGAGTTTGGGATCCAGGTGGAAGAGGAGCTCATGACAAGGAGCTCATGTTTTTCCTAGTAGGGGAGTATGATGTAGGAGCATCACTCCACCTCAGCAACGCACCAACATTCCAGCACATCAATGCATAATTCAAGAGAAAGAGATCCATTGAACCTCTCACATTTTAAAATTTGAAAACATATCCCATGGGGATTTGCGTTGAAAGGATTTTAATGACGAGCCATACCTTTGTACAGGTAGTGGTTGATTTGCAATTAAAGGGTTTATTGTAGCAGGCCCATAGTAGCCCAGATCCTAGCCAGGTCTTGGTAGACATTTATGAACTTCAATGTAATATATGAGGTTAGGTGAGAGAGGACGATCTCGTAGAGCCCCTCTTTTGCAAGGAGATCTTATATCAGATTTGAGAGGAGAGATCGTTGATTAGGAAGGCAGAAGGGTAGATATACCTTAGGAGGTAGAATAGTTATAAGAGATATAGATTGAGAGAACTGAGACTCTGAGCAATCCAATTTTTGTAATCATCTGTAGAGACACACAGAGATAATAGAAACCAGTTTTTCCTGCATATTGTTGTTCATGTATTTATGTTTCATGAATGAATGTTGTAGATGTATCATAGATTTCATTTACAGTAAGAATATATATTTATGTGTCTTTGATTGAGTTGTGTAATATCATTCTGGGTTCTTTAGGCTATTCAAGGAGTGCACAACAAAACATTAGAGGTTTTGTAGCTAGCGCAAGGAGTGTGCATATGAAGTCTGTGGAGTCAGAAAAGAACATTCCAGGAGTGCACACCAGAGTGATCACAAACTCAAGAGGAGCCTCAGAGTTACTCAATACTCTAGAGGGAGGATTGTGTAGAGAAAGGACAAAGAGACATAACTACTGAAGGTTTTGTAGAGCTCTATCAGGTGGGCATCGAGCGAGTGCAAAGAGTGCACCAGAGGAACACTATTTTAAGTTTAGAGACAAGAGAAGTGTTGGAGAAGACACTTACATAGTTGATGAATACTCTGTAGGCTCAACAAGGTGTGCTTAAGTGAGAAGTTGCCATGAGGGCGCTTAAATCCTTTCAAGGAGTGAAAGGAGACAGTTTTTTTGAATACTCTGGAAGAAGACCTGTGCAAGGGGTAAACTAGGCCAACACTCAGACGAAGTGTTTAGACACAACCATCTAAAGGATAGTCGAAGCGCAAGGAGAACACACAGAGTGAACTTGTTTCAAGTTCTGAAGCTCAAGAGGTCGAGCACAAGAGTGTGCCAAGAGGAGAACTAGAAGTCTTCTGAAGAAGGCACCGAAGGGTTGAGTTCCTTAGAGGCTGAGCTAGCTGAAAACTTAGAAGAGATAGCACATGGAGTGTGCGAGAGTAGACTTATTCAAAGTCCCAAAGCTCGGGAGGAGTAGCGTGGAGCTGCACAAAGAGAACATGAATAAGTTCGAAGGCCGAGACATTCAAACAACTAGAAATATTCTAAGTTATAAGATCAAAGCTCAGGAGAGTTGGAACCAAGGGATTTGGCTAGGACTCATTAAGGAGCCATATGGATGGTAGAGAGTTTTCGAAGAGGAATCGTCGATAGTTGCAAGCCATTGGATCAAGCAAATTTGTAAGCAGGATAATGGGGGAAGCCATTCCACTCTCAAAGCCTGGGAGGAATTGGAGCCATCGATCCAGAAGAGATCTGAACCATTGGTTCATTTTGCGAGATCAGATATTGGGAGTTAGGAGGAAAGAGGTCCTTAGTTTCCAAAGTTGCTACATGCAAAATCATGATTCGATCACAACCGTAGATCGTGGGAGGATCTGGATCATCTGATTAGAGTCTAGATAGGTGAGAATGTGCAAAGGAGGAGATCAGATATGGACTGTTGGATCTAAGCGTGTGGACTGACAATCGTTGGATCCAAAGAAAGGTGTACGAGAGAAGTTTCGAAACAATCGAAACCATCCATCATCAGGACGACAGGTGGCAGCAGATTCGGGGTGTTCATGGAACCAGACACCAGAATATTTGCAAGTAGTAGAGGAGAAAAATCATGAAAGGGAAGTTCGTGAAATCATCTGGACCATCCATCCAGAAGGATAGGTGGCAGAGATATACACACACACTGGAGGATTGGGCACCAAGATATCAGAGGTGAAGACAAGAGAAAGTTTGTGAAAGGAGAATTCAAGAAATAATCAAGATCATCCATCGGGGAGGATGCGTGGTGAGCAAGTAGCATTTCGCTGACTTGCTACTGAAGGAATTCAATGAACAAAGTTTTAAGAACTCACGAGTCATGAAATCATGATGTGATCTGAGTCATCAGATCAGGAGAAGCGTGAGCCGCTAATTTGGGAGGCTCCAAAATTTCAGCATTTCGACAGTCGAGGTCTGAAGAAATTGTGACTCAGAGGTCGCAAGTCACAAAATATCGACATGATTGAGACCATTGAGTGAGGAATGATATAAGCCATCATATCTGTAGCATTGACATTTCAGGAGTTCAGGTGCAGAGGTGCATGACATCGAGAACCCTCGATACACGAAATCGCAATGCGCTCGGAAGAGTTAGCCTCGGGTCATGGTGTGTGGTCACATGGACGAAGGCTAAGGGAGGAGCTAGGGACCATTCAACCCTTGTTGGCATTTCGGGAATCGAGAGTTTGAAGGAAGGAGATTCAGGTGATTTGAAGTCCCGACACACAAAATCATGACGCACCTTTTGGGTAGGCATGCAGTCACAACCTGTGGTCATGTAGAGGAAGGGGCTAGTTAGAAAAGAGCTAATTCTCGTGAATTGAAGAGCGCTAGAACATGTATAAAAAAGGTGTGGGGTTCACAGAACCTATGCCAAAGGAAGAAAAAGGGACTTGGGGATTCATTCAAAGGGTCCCAGCAAGAACTTGAAGAGCCATTTCATCTCAAGATAGAGACGATGCAAAGACCGAGAGGTCGCAGAACCCTAAAGGGTAGGGGGGCTGCATCAATTGGGGGCTTTGATAAGAGAGGACGAGGCTTTGATATGTGTAACACCTCTCCATGACATTAGTAGAAAAGAAACCAATGCATTTATAAAAAAACATTTTTTTTATAAATAGTTTTTTTAATCAATATTATGATCATTTATTATATGTAGTTTAATAAGACTATCTTTAAATTTAAATTACAATGACAAGTACTTTGTTTATCATATCATAATGAAATCATTTATATGATAATACTCAACAAAATAATACAATAAATCTTCTTTTATATGACACTATATAATAATTTTTAATTCTTATAAGTCGATCATTATGTCTATTACATTTAATGGTTTTCAATTGTACTCAATACAATAATACAATAAATCTTCTTTTATATGATTATATATAGTAAATTTTAATTCTTATAAGTGAATCATTATGTCTATTACATTTAAGTACAAATTTAATGTAAATTTTCAAATACAATTCTCTATTAAAATAAGTGGAATATATTTTTTTCTATGATTCATTCATAAGAATAAGATTCAATTAAAAACACATAAAAATATATTTCTTATTCAAACTCATGGGTGTTTAAATTTTCAAATACAATTCTCTATAAAATGGGTGGAATGTCCCTTTTTAATTCATATGAATAAGATTCAATTCAAAATGCATAAAACTATATTTCTTCTTCAAACCCATGAATGTTTAAGTAATAGAAAAACATTATGTTATATTTGCACATGTGGAAACACAAATATCATAATTCAAGCACAAAATTAGAACACGGGGATTTAACCTGGTTCACCCAAACGTTGGGCTACATCCACTAAGCAGAGGTATCTGTTATCTTATTATTCATATCAAGGATATTACAACCAACTCACACTCATCTCTCTCACACTCAGTCTCTCACACACTTAGTCTCTCACAGTCATTTTTACCTCTATGGGCTTACATGTATTTTTATGCATTTAGAAGAAACTGAATAATAAATGCAATCCCTATCAATATTCTAACTTGGTCTATTTGGTTGTAACCAATGCAGAACAATAGGATCCATATCCATCATTGGAGGAATTTGTTGTCACCAAATCCCAACAATCTCCACCTTGACAACAATTAACCTGATATGTTGCTTCTTCCTTTTTCTCATCACCTTTTCTTCAATCCAAGAGAAGCCAAGCACCACTGCATATTCTCTAATAAAACTGGTTTCATGATCTCGCGTGTGTGACTTGCACGAGTTTAGATTTCCTGAGGGGTCAGTCCACCTCCAACATGTCTTCCACAACTATGTTGTGAAACATATTTAGTGATAGATCACCTTCTATCCAAGACACCTGTATTAGAATATACATTACAATTATCACAAACATCAGTGTAACCATTATAGGTGACGTCTGTGCTTCTCAAACGTTGAAGCACCCATTTCATTGCAACACCTAAATCTGTCGTGTATATGACAAAATCATTAGCATGTAAAAGATATGGTCTTAACCATTTCATCGCATACGACAGACATCCTACTGAAATTACACAATACATAACCTTTTCTTCTTTATAGGCAAGCCCTATGCTTGAATAAAACTTATAATGGAAGGCAAGAGGGATAAAAATTGGTTTTACAATGTTCATACTGAACCACAACCACATCTTACCATTACCATCTCTGTGTACTTTCATGTGCATAATTTGTTTTGCTTCTTCTTGATCCCTCATCCGAATTGTCCTGTCCACCTGAGTCATTTTCTTACAGACTTTATCCATGCTTTGGCTTGCATTGAGCATATCATCAAAAAACAACATCAATAGTGTGAATGTACTATAAACCGTAGAGTCATTCCTACCCTTTGAAAAATTCTGACTCACTATGAAGGATTCAAACCTCTTGTATATTTGCCTGGGTACCAGTAGGCCATACAATGAATTTTCTATCATGCAAACAAATTTACCGTTGCGATCTTGAATAAACCCTTTTGGTTGTTCCATACATACTATATTTCTGTCAATTATGACCTTTAGAGAAGTAGGATCCCACACACAACATTCCTTTATACCATCATCATAACTTGCAGAGATATTAAACAAGAAGGAATTCAGAAACAAAGATTTTAAATCTGGAACTCATTTACCTCTTACCAGTACCTGCAATTCTTTCTTTCTCTTATGACCTTGATGCTTCTGCCATAAACTCGAAGATACATCTGTCACTTCATATGCCACTTCAGTACTCCCTTCTAGCTTATAAAGGTTATCAACCTTTGTTGCCTTCATCACTACTAAACTACCTTTCGACATTGTGAGAGCTCCACCTTGACTTGTCCACTTATATCCACAAGAATCCAACACTCACAATGAAATCAAATTTGATTTAAGCTTAGGTACATATCTAACATCCATTAATTCCCTAACAATACCATCAAACATCCTGATTCTAATACTTCCAACCCCAATAGTTTTATAGCAAATACCATTTCCCATAAACACTACACCCTCATCAACAGATTGGTAAGAAAATAACCAATTTATATGTGAGCACATGTGGTGGGAGGTACGTAAATTTAAATTCCATTCTTCTTAATGATGTAAATTACTAGAAATGGATAAAACTTGATCAATTATACCTGAATTTGTTACAACCAAATTTTCTTCCTTCGTAGAGTTTTTCTCAGATTCCTTTCTCTTCCAGCAATCTTTCTTGGGATGTCCTGTTTTACCACAGTACCAACATTTTTCTTTACCCTTTCTGTGTCTTGACTTGGATCGGGAAGAACTTCTCTCATTCTTCTCTTTAGTTCGACCTCTGACCAACATCGCCTCTGAAGATGAGGTTTCTTTACTAGATTTTCTCCTCATCTCCTCAGCCAACAAAGCTCCCACAAGAGAGTCATAATCTAAAACTTATGTTGAGCTAAAGCTAATAGAGGTGACTAGATTATCCCAAGACTTAGGAAACGAACACAATAGTGTAATAACCTTATCCTCATCTTCGCATTCAACTTCCATACTAGTCAATTGAACTATAAGGGTATTGAAGGTATTTAAATGGTCAACAAATTTTGTACCTTATTTCATTTGAAAAGTGTACAACCATCTCTTCAGGTAGATTCTACTTGTCGAGGACTTCGTCATATACAGGCTTTCTAGCTTTGACCACAAATCAGTTGTTGTCTTCTCTGAGACAATGTTGAACAGAACATCGTCGACCAAACACAGGCATATGTCACTCAATGCTCTCACATCCATCTCATCACAGTCATCATTTGTTATGGTCACGGGTTGCGTTGCTTTTCCCAAAAGCATCTTCACCACACCTTGTTGCACGAGCAGATCGTGCATCTTAACCTTCCAGATCTCAAAATTGTTCTTGCCATTAAATTTCTCAATTTCTAACTTAGCACTCCACGTCTTTGTGATTAGAGAAAACATAAAAAACAAACACCACTTCTTGTAATAACCAAGGTCCTTTCAAAAAATGTGTGGAGGAATAATGATTTAATCTTAACCAGGTCTTATAAAAAATTTAATAAAAAAACTTTTTAACCCCACCTTTTTTAAAAAAGAAATTTAAAATTCACTTTTTAATAAAATAAAATAAAATAAAATAATATTTTACTAAAATTCACCCCACCTTATTCCTCCACACTTTTTAATATATTAAACAATAATAAACATTCACCTCACACGACCATGTCATGCTTAATGAGACAAGCTTCATATAATTTTTAATGGCCTAGTGGCCTGCATGCTTGAAAGGGCCGCTGCACCTCCCTTATGCCTGGCCAAATGTGGAAAAATACTTGTGGAGTCGCCGTGACCATCCAGAAGAGAGACCTACAGAAATTTGGGAATAGACGCACCTCGAGTTATTGGTGTTGCTCTTTCAAATTTTGGCATTCTTGACGTCTTCTCTTCCAACCCTCTTTGATACCACTTGTTATATTTGTAAATGTGGAAATACAAATATCATAATTCAAGCCCAAAATTAAAACACAGATTCACCTAAATGTTGGGCTACGTTCACCAAACGGAGGTATAAGCTCTCTCATACCAGTCGTTTTTACCTCTAAGGACTTACATGTATTTATATATATTTACAAGAAGCTGAATAATAAATGCAATCCCTATCCATATTCTAACTTGGTCTATTTGGTTGTAACTAACGCAGAATAATAAGATCCATATACATCATTGGAGGAATTTGTTGTCACCAAATCCCAACACATTCTATATCATTGCTAAAAGTAGTTTAAATTAGAATAATGAGATTTATGAAAAAATTCAAGAATATGTATTTATTGAATTACATGTATTCCTTAAGCATTAAAACATGGTAGGAATGTATGTTCAATTTAAAATAATAAGACAAAGTTATGAAGAAATTCAAAAGTATGTATTTACTCAATTAAATCTATTCCTTTATCAATTACATATATTCCTTGAGCATGAAAACATGATAAGATGTTACATTATAATAATGCAATGAATCTAAACTTTATTTAGACTTATGCAAATCAATTATATCAAATGCTCACTTATAATCAATCAAGAAAACTGATTAAAACACCTGATAAGAGATTGAAGAAATACTTAAACAAGTATATATTACCTAGTTAACCATAGGGTTAAAACCTAGAAAATCCCCCATAAAACCTCCTCAAATCCAAAGTTTTAATCTGGAACACATGTTACATGATTTACATGCTTTTTTTAATAAGAAAAAAACTAATTTTCTCACTCTATTTCTTTCTATAATTCTCAATGCAATGTTCAATTAAAAATATATTTTAAACAAAAAATCTTTTTATAATTCTCAAAGCAATGTTCAATTAAAAAAATGTTTTAAACAAAAAATTGAAAAGAATTTCAAGTTACAAAGATTTTTATTTTCAGAATAACTACTTTACACCATTGATCAGGATTGGTCAGACTGCATGT
Organism: Picea engelmannii; assembly: GCA_009831015.1. Classification (NCBI taxonomy): domain Eukaryota; kingdom Viridiplantae; phylum Streptophyta; class Pinopsida; order Pinales; family Pinaceae; genus Picea; species Picea engelmannii. The sequence continues at coordinate 29,337 of ML813371.1, read as the reverse complement.
ACTCTAGTATAACCTACACACAACAACAAGCCAACAATGCAATAGTAGTCAAAGGTTTATTCTTAAGGACCTCTATGTTCATCACCAAATAGGAATTCAAGAAACGACTCTGGATCTAGCATCAAACTGTTGACAAAACTGGCTTAGTTTGAAAATGTCTCTCTACTTAGATTCCTTGCATGTAAGGTCAAAATTAGTGCCAAACATGGAAAGCAGTTTTCCCTAAAAACACATCAAACTGTTGACAAAATTGGCTTAGTTTGAAAATGTCTCTCTACTTAGATTCCTTGCTTGTAAGGTCAAAATCAATGCCAAACATGGAAAGCAGTTTTCCATAAAACACAATTTTTCTTCTTGCTTTTCCCAGTATGCAGCCACTACACTCCAATCAATTTTGCAGAAATGGAAATTTGATTTATGACCAAAAAAAAAAAAAACTTATATTACCTAGTTAACCATAGGGTTAAAACCTAGAAAAACCTCTCAAATCCAAAGTTTTAAGCTGAAACACATGTTACATGATTTACATGTTTTTTTAATAAGAAAAAGAACTAATTTTCTAACTCTATTCCTTTCTATAATTCTCTATGCAATGTTCAATTAAAAAATTATTTTAAACAAAAAATCTGAAAAGAATTTCAAGTTACAAAGATTTTTATTTTCAGGAATAACTACTTTACACCATTGATCAAGATTGGTGAGACTGCATGTACTTTAGTATAACCTACACACAACAACAACAACAAGCCAACAATGCAATAGTAGTCACATTTTTATTCTTAAGGACGTCTATGTTCATCACCAAATAGGAATTCAAGAAACGACTCTGGATTCCTTGGTTGTACGGTCAAAATCAAATTGTTGACAAAACTGGCTTAGTTTGAAAATGTCTCTCTACTTAGATTCCTTGGTTGTAAGGTCAAAATCAGTGCCAAACATGGAAGGCAGTTTTTCCTAAAATGCAATTTTCCATGTTGCTTTTCCCAGTGTGCAGCCACTACACTCCAATCAATGTTGCAGAAATGGAAAATTTGATTTATGAAATATATATATATATATATATATATATATATATATTTTATAGCAAAGGAATGGTTTTGGTTTTGTTGCGAATCAACCATTTATTTACTTACAAACCATTGCATTGAGTTTTATCTCCAACACTCCAATAATCAAAAGAGAGTGCCAGTGTTTAGTTCACGCAATTCAATGTCCTAATTAAATCCCAACAATCATAACGTCCATCTATGTAAAACACCATGTTGTTTAGGTAAACTCCACCTATGCAGACTCAGGTATTCCAACGCTATTGCGATTTAGTTAACACAAATGTAAATGCAAGATGAAGAAATCATAACTGATTTATGGATTCAATTCTCAGCTGACCATGTATACTGAAATGAACTATCTGCTTAATATACCTCTAATACCCAGCAAATCAATGGATGTCATGCATTATGGATAGGAGTGCCCCAACACCATTCAATCTACAAATATGCAATATATCTGAATTAATAAACATATAAAGGATGTTCATTAATTGGAAAACACGAGAGGGGGCTGCACTGGAATGATGAACTAAATAGATCCACCAGACGCTAACTGATATGCCAAATCGAATGAAGGGACCCCACAATTAAATAATATTAGCTCCCTTTTAACCTAATGAGATCGTTGTAGCGTTCAGAGTGACAAGCTATACTGCTCAATGGCAGCGTTCTCACTAGCAATAAGAGATATGTGTATCACTCAACCTTACCAATTGACAAACCGCCTTCCATATTGAGAACGATAGCCCAGCATGGAAGCAGATGTATACGTATACATTGAAGACTCAGATGCAAGTCAATTCCTTTATATAATGGCTATCACAGTCAAATTAATTCAGTTGGAAACTAAGAGCAAACCATAGAGACTGTTGTAGAAATCTCTCACAGCCACGATTTAGCTCTGTTGGAGGATTTAACAACTATTTCGAAATTAAGGGCTTATTTAATTGCCCCTCCAACTGCTCTATGTGAAGGGAATACTTAATTTCTCCCAATTCCACAACACGACCAGCATACGAAAAGGTGAAACACCACTCTAGAAAACAAATTTAGGAACTCCACATCTTTGACACCGTAGCTGTTGATTTCTTCTGAATTCCATTGAAGGGTCGGTCTATGCAGTATCGTCCTACATGAAGCTCTAGATAATACTAGCACCGCTAATGGTGAACGCGGATAGGTATCAGCTGATACTCCTCAGTCTTTCTAATTTTTAACTTGGCGAAATTACTTCACAGCCTAATCGGTAAAAACCCCGCGCATAAGAAAATTAAAACAACGCCTCGTAAAAGAACCCGGTAGTAAATGACTGACGCAGTTAAAACCTTCGGCACAGGAAAATCCCCAGGCGCAGTAAATAATCGAATGTACTCAATGGAAACCACATTAAATAATTAATTTGATTTAAGCTCATTAATGAATCTCGCTAATGATTAACTTTTATGTTTTGTTAGGTTTTTCTAATGAAAAAATATTAGAAATATGAAAGTGGAAATCCTTAATATTAAATAAATAATTTGATTTAATCTCATTAGTGAATCTCCATAATGATTAACTTTTATGTTTTGTTATGTTTTGCTAATGAAAAATATTAGAAATACTAATGAAAGTGGAAGTCCTTAACATTTCCGTATTAGGAAATATTAAGATTACTCTAATAGTATGATTGGGAAATATTAAGATTACTCTAATAGTATGAAAGAAAACATATTATACATCTTCTCCTCGACCCCATAGTTCAAAAACATATAAAAAGATTGAATAAAAAAATAGCATATACTTAAATAAGTAGTTGTTTGATATAACTTTAAAAGAGAGGCATAAAGTTAATAGTAGGAGCAAGTCTACAACATAATATTTATACGTGAAAGGGAGTCATCTTAGGGTTTAACCACAATCACCCATGAGGAAAGTTTTTTATTAAATAGAGAAAAGTACATTCACCTAAAGGGACACAAATCTGCAAGGAGGTGGGTTATCTTTTGGTTGGTTCCTTAATCTTTGCAAATACAGTGGTCCTGTAAGATGTTGATCAACTTAGCCATTCTACTGCAAAAAAAACTTCAAACCTTCATTTGTATAACTGAATTCTAAATTTCTAAAGTTAAAGAACCTTTGTGCTGAAAAGAATTTGAAGGATCGAGAATTTGGTGAAACTAATTTCCAAGAAAAAGATGGGCCTGTAGGTTATACATCTAGCCGTGTTGGAAATAGTAATTACAAGTTGGTGATATCTTTATGTCTCCGTCAATTTTTTTGTCTGTCAATCTGTTAGTAGTCGAATTGTCAATTCAGTTTGACATTCTGCAAGTGCAAAGTCACACATTTACTCAAAGTCATTCGACAAGAAGGAAGTTATAAATGGAGTTGATTTCTATCTTCTCGAGTTCTATTAAGTAGTTGAAGAGTCAATCTATTAAATGGAAGTCTTTAATGCTGAGTCAACCTTAGCTTCTGTAAGAAGTTTTAGCTGGAGTCTATATAATTTTGAGTCGTTAGTTAATAGATGCACAGATGATACATAGCAGAAAAGAGAGGTAGAGAGAACAACCAAGAGAAACAACAACTGAAGAGTCGAAGAAGTCTCATCACAAGCTCTGTGTCTATGAAGTCAGCAGAAGAAGTCATTAGAGCCGAAGCTCATCCTAGTCTTGTAATCTGTAACTGCACACAGTTCACCGAAGTTATCAATATCAAGCATTTTGTGTATTAAACAAGTTACGCCATATTTATGAATTTATGTCCTAAGCATAGTAATATGTTATTCTGCATTCATAAATCATTTCATTAAGTGTGTGTATTCACAATGCATAGCAAATTGAGAAGTCTGCGCACTGCACAGTGTTTTTGAGAACTTTGTCAAGTAGCCTGTTTGGTGTGCAGTATTTAAAATTGTGTTTGGAAGACTAGAATTCACACATTGTTGATCCTAGATCTTCTATTAGAGCAGGCTGGTCAAGAGCAAGTTGATCGAAAGTAGGTTCTATTAGAACAAGTTTATCAGAGAAGAAAATTGAAAATAAATATGGCTTCTACCTCAAATCTACAACCTCCCATTTTTACAGGAAATAATTATGGGATGTGGTCCTTGACCATGAATTCGTTGTTCCTAGGTCAAGATGTATGGGAGATAGTCCAAAATGGCTATGTGAAACCAGTAAATCAGGCAACATACAATACCCTCACACAAGTTAAAAAGGATGTCTTGAAAGATCAAAGAAAGAAGGATGGAAAGGCATTGTTTTACATATATCAAGCCATGCATGAGAACATACTTCCAAGAGTTGCATCAATAAAGAAGCCAAGGAAGCATGCGACATATTACAAACCTCTTATCAAGGTATGGACAAAGTAAAAACTTCGAAACTGCAAATTCTTAGAAGATATTTTGAAACTTTGTCAATGAAAGATACAAATACAGTAGATTCATTCTACACCCATGTCATTGGCCTGATAAATCAGATTAAGTCTCATGGTGAAACCATAGAAGACAAACAATTTGTTGAGAAAGTACTTAGAAGTCTTCCTCCTAAGTTTGACACCCTTGTTGTGACTCTAGAAGAATTAAAAGACTTAAGTCAGTTTAGTCTAGATGAACAACAAGATTCCTTCATTAATCATGAACACAAATTAAATAGGTGAAGTATGTCATTAGAGAATGCATTTTCTGTGCAATCTTCTATAAGCCATAGAAGAGGAATGGGGAGAGATAACTCTATAACAAGAGGAAGAAGTTATGTTAGAGGTGGGCACAACAGTAGTCCTAGAAATGCTGGTGGAAGAGGTCAAAACCCAAATACCAGTCATCCAAGTTGTCAAAGAACTGACAAAACAAAAATTCAATACCATTACTGTAAAAAGTATGGACATTATGCATATGATTGCAGGAAGAGATACCTTTAATCAGAATAAGCGAAGTCAATATCATTTAAACAATGAAAATAACCAAACTCATCCTATATTTATGGCGCGTGTTGTAGCAATTCCTAGTGTTGAAGTAATGCCAACGATATCGTCGGTTGAATGCAATGTTTCTCAAGCAATTCCATGTGACATATGTTATTTTGATCCAGGATGCAATAACCACATGACATAAAACATAGAATTATTTTCTAGCTTGGATGGGTCAGTCCAAACCAAGGTTACACTTGGAGGAGAGATCCAAGTCACTGTCTTAGGCAAAGGAAGTATAAACATTTTAACAAAGAAAGGAGAACAAAAGGTTTTGTCTGATGTATATTATGTTTCTACTCGGAAGCATAATCTGAAGAGCATGGGACAAATGTTACAAAAAGGATACATAATCTACATGAAGGATAATCACTGTGTGATTATGGACAAATGCCCAAGCAATCAACTTATTGCAAAAATCCATATGACAAGTAACATAATGTTTCCATTGACACTGAAGCCAACCAAGAACAAGAATACAATGCTAGTTGTTGGTAAAGGAAAAAGTGCATAGTTAGGCACTACATTTATAGCATAAAGTACGCATAGTTCTAATGAAGAAAATAGTTCACGCGATACTAAGAAAGGAGAAAGTGGCTCAGAGATAAAGGTAACATTCAAATCTGAAATAAAGGATGATTCCTGGCTATGGAATTTCATATTTGGACATTTGAAATTTGGAGGTCTGAAGCTGCTACACACAAAGGATATGGTGAAATGTTTTCCATTGATTGAAAAACCAAAAAGGATATGCAAAGGCGACATATTTGGCAAGCAACACAGAGAATAATTTCTAGTTGGCAAGTCTTACAAACCAAAAGCTCCACTAGAAATTGTACCTTCAGACATTTTTGGACCAATGCAAAATCCATATATAGGAGGAAGTACATATTTTATGACATTTATTGATGATTTTTCAAGAAATACATGGATTTATTTTCTAAGGAATAAATCTGATGCATTGGGTTGTTTTCAATAGTTTAAGTCACTTGTCGAGAAACAAAGTGGTTATTACATCAAGTGTCTATGAAATAATAGAGGAGGAGAATACATTTCAAGATAATTTCATAACTTTTGTAAAGTTCATGGCATCTATAGGTAATTTATTGTGCGATATACACCATAGCAGAATGGTGTTGCAGAGACAGAGAACATAACCATCATGGAAATGGCGCACAATATGTTGACAACCAAACATTTGTCAAATGAGTATTGAGATGAGGTAGTAGCAACTATAGTATACATCTTAAACATATGTCCGACAAAGAGTGTGAAGAACAAAGTTCCTTAGGAATCCTAGACAGGATCAAAGCACAATGTGGCACACTTAAATTTTTGTGTTGTGTCACAGACGCACATGTTCCATATGAGCTGAGAAAGAAGTTGGAAAACAAAGGACATAAATATATATTTGTTGGGTATTCTGAAGAAACCAAAGGATACAAGTTGTATGACCCTGTCGCAAGAAAATTCATAATCATCTGCGATGTTTAGTTCATGGAAAATGAAGCATGGAAAGGGAGTGTAGAAAACATAGTTAAGATCATTATTACTATCGTGCATGATGATACATAAGAAGAAATGGTTCAAAAACCATGTATAAGTAAGTGCGTTGTCCCTTCTACACTTGGCACTGTGACGCAAATCACAACACATAGTACTTTAGTAAGAACATCATGTATGCAGTCTACACCTAGACCGCAACAAAAACCAACAAGCAGTTTGAGAAATTCTACATATCTAGATCCAACATTAGCAAGTATGTTACTAATAAAGACAAGAATTATGCGTGACATCTATAATGAAGATGCAACAAATTCATTTTTATTTTTTTCTTTGTTTTCAAAAATAGATGATCCATTAAATTTTCATGAATAAGTCAAAGAGGATGTATTGGCACAAGCCATGGATGAATAAATAAGACACATCGAGAATAATAAGACGTGGAAATTGGTAGATGTACTTGAAGACAAAGATGTCATAAGTGTAAAGTGGATTTATAAAACCAAGCAATATGCACAAGGAAATGTGCAAAATCACAGGGAAAGGTTAGTTGCAAGAGGCTTTACACAATAACCTGTAGTTGATTTTGATGAAACATTTTCTCCAGTTGCACGCACGGACACAGTCAAAACTGTGTTAGAAATTTTCGCACAGTACAAGTGACCATTTTATCATATGGATGTAAAGTCATCATTTTTGAAAGGAAACTTAGAAGAAGAAGTATATGTGGAACAACCATAAGGTTATGAGGTTCCAGGACAAGATGAAAAGGTGTACATATTGAAGAAAGCACTATATGGGTTAAATCAAGATCCCAAATCCTGGTACATTCGCATAGATTCCTATCTCACATAGAATGGATTTCAGAGAAATGAAAGTGAGACAACACTATACATCAAACCAAATAAACAAGGTAATACGTTAATTATTTGTGTATGTGCAAATGATTTTATTTTTACACGTGACTTTGGCATAAAAGAATTCAAGTCAATCATGAAGGATGAATTTGAAATAACTAATTTATGGATTATGAGATATTTTTTGGGAATAGAAGTGCACTAATCCAAAACTCAAATATTTATCTCATAGTCCAAGTATTCGCATGAAATTCTGAAAAGATTCAATATGATGAATACAAAAGGAACACGAATACCTGTCATAACTGGATTGAAGTTAAGCATGGAAGATAAAGGGTCCAAAGTGGATCCCACACTATTTAAAAGACTGGTGGGAAGCCTTATGTATCTCATAGTGACAAGACCTAATATTATGTATGGAGTGATCCTAATCTCAAGGTTCATGGAAAATCCAAAAGAATCACATTGGAAGGAAGGAAAGATAATTCTGAGATATGTGAATGGAACAATAGATTGTGTCATTAAGTACTCCACTTCATAGTATTTCAGATTCATTGGATACACTGACAATGATTGTGGAGGAAATATAGATGACACGAAAAGTACCTCTCGGTACACATTTCATTTTGGAATAGGTATGGTATCATGGGCATCAATGAAGCAACCCATAATGAATCTTTCTTTAGCAGAAGTAGAGTACGTCGCAGCTACAAGAACAACTTGTCAAGTAGTTTGGATGAGAAGAATGTTAAAATATTTGTTGCAGAAACATCAGGTACCAACAACAATATTATGTGACAACAATTCATCCATCATGTTATCAAAAAATCATGTGTTTCACAAGAAAACCAAGCATATTAATACAATGTATCATTTTATCATAGATATGGTGAATTACAAATAGATCTTTTTAGAGTTTTGCAGGTCAAAAGAAAAAGTCACAGACATTTTCCCAAAGACATTAGCAAGATATGCATTTCATCATCTGAATAGTACTATGGGAGTCTATGCAGTAACAGATGAGTGACAGTAAAATTGTAAACTCAATTTTTGATGTAATTTTCTTTTGCAATCCCACCTACTTATAATTAACGTGGAGTGTTGGAAATAGTAATTACAGGTTGATGAGATATTTACGTCTCCGCCAATTTGTCTGTTAGCCAACCTATCAGTATTTGAATTGTCAGTGAGTCTGTCTGACAGTCTACAAGTGCAAATTTTCACATTTACTTAAAGTCAGTTGCTAAGGAGGAAGTTATAAATGGAGCGATTTCTATCTTCTCTAGTTCTACTAATTAGTTGAAGAGTCAGTTTATTAAATAGTAGTCTTTAATGTTGAGTCATTTTTAGCTTCTGTAGGAATTCTTAGTCAGAGTCTATATAAGTCTGAGTTGTTAGCTAGTAGATGATGATGCATAGTAGATGAATAGAGGATAAAAAGTAGAAAGAGAGGTAGAGAGAACATCCAAGAGAAACAACAACTGAAGAGTTGAAGAAGTATGAGAATGAGCTCTGTGTCTATGAAGTCAATAGAAGAATTCATTGGAGTCGAAGCTCACCTTAGTATTGTATTCTGTAACTACGCGCAGTGCACTAAAGTTATCAATATCAATTATTTTGTGTATTAAACAAGTTATGAAATATTTATGAGTTTATGTGCTAAGAATAGCGCTATGTTATTCTGCATTCATAAATCATTTCATTAAGTTTGTGTATTCACAATGTGCAACAAACTGAATAGTCTATGCATTGCGCAGTGTTTTTGAGAACTCTGTCGCGTAGCTTGTTTGGTGTGTAGTATTTGAAACTGTGTTGCACAGAGTAGACTGTACGCACTGTTGATCCTAGAAGTCGTTCCATTTTTCCCTATCTTAGGAATCTCTTTTGATGCTCTACGTTCTCCTCCTCTACATAGCTTTGGGGATTCTTGCAGCACGTGGTGCCAATGCTTCTTAGGCGTGTGATATTTCTTCAGGATGAACTAAATGACTCCAAAATTTCCCATCATATTTCGTAGTGCTAAAGTTTCCAACCTTAAAAGAACTTAATAGTTCACTTTCACCCATCTCTTCAATTTATTTTGACTCAACCTTTTCATCTCTTTCAAGTATCTCATCCATATCCATTTCTGAAGTTTCTTCGTTGCTTCCTGTTCATTTTTATCTTTCTTGAGGAGCTTCTCAACACCAAACCTCAGAATCATAGACAACTCATTCTTATCAAATAATGAAATTCCCTTTTTGGCTTCTTTATTTTATAGTCTACCTTTTGCATTAAGATTTTGAATCAGTAAATGATCAAGAACCATGTTCTATTTATCCAATTCTATAATGTCTTACTCGACACTCCTTCTAGTAACAAAGAAATAAATATTGACAACCTCATGTTGACCAATTCGATGAGCTCTACTTATTTCCTATAAATGGTTTTGAAGACTCTAGTTGGAATAAAAAATAATCATTGTATCAGTAGTACCCTGATTGATTTCCAAACCTCTTTCATAGGTTGAAAGTAGAAAAAACAAAACTTCACTTTGTGGTACACTAAAATGCTACATTGTCTGATTGACTCAATCCTTCTGTTTTACTGCCATCTAGCCTCTAACAATGGAAACCCCTCAAAGATAATTAATATTCTAGTGTATGCAACGTCTCAACCATATCTGAGAATATCAAGACACATTGTTTTATCTCTCGTAGCCTATTAATCATTTTGTCCAGCATAACTAGACTGCCATTGCTTCAAATGATACGTTGAACTTTGTTGTTATCATTCATGTTGGCATATCTACCATATACATAATCCACACTCTTGAATATAAATGTATGGTTACATTATTTTTTCAATTCAGTAACAACATTTAACATTGACACCTGGTTTCCATGAACTCCCTTATTGAAATTATGAAAGTTTCTCTCCAAAATCCATTTGTAGTACTTTTTCCTGAGAGGAGACATTTGAACTCTTTAAATGAGTTCTATATTTGGCGGAAAATATTTCTGAACATATTTTATGAATATTTGAAGAAGATGAGGACCAAGCTCTTTATGTAGATTAGCAATCTCATTCTCATTGATTGAACTCAATTTCTTTTATTTATCCACAAAATCATCCTTATTTATGAACTTGTAATTCTCAAGTAAATGTAGAAAGTCCCACAACTCTTCAACACTATTTTCCCATAGTTAAAAAGGTATTTTTCATACTTGTCACGAATCCACTATGATCGTCCACCTCCCCCATGCTAGTTACTTAGTTTCTTGGCATACAAAGAATACTTTGTTCGTACTACACCTCTTCACCTAGATAATACCCATACTTTTTTCTAGGCTACCGATGAGTCAATTCGTACTCTAGTGAAATTATTGTATACATAGAAAATTGCTAACATTTTGACACTTTAGTCATATATAAGCATATATCAAAGAACATAAGAAAAATATAGAGAAACTATGAAACAAATGAAAAAATACAAAGAAATAGTGTGGGTGGCATGAACCATGCCTAACACCAAACTAAGCCTTTGTTATTGTAAAAAAATTATAATATGAGCACTACCGGCTCAATTTACAAATTTGGGAGAGTCACACGACTCACCTCACCAAGACACTCATCAACAGGTAACACCAAGAAATTGTGTCCATCTCGCAATGCACCTCATATGTTCCCACAATCGAAAACTTGTTGTCCCTTCCTTTTCGTAGACATTCACCAAGCTAACACAAATTTTGGTTCTGCCTCACACATGCCTCTAATAGACCTGCATTTCTAGACTTCCCCAAAACCTCCCATAGCATCCCACTCTTGGTTTTTTGTCTTCCATCTTGGCAACACTACCTCACTTATTTACCTTAGAATTCTTCCCTAAATCTCTTGCCAATATTCTATTCCTTCCTTTGGTTGTGTACCCTTTCTATTATAGGAACTCCAAGGGCCAGTTGTGTAAACATCATCTCTTTTGGGTGTGTCATGACCTTCCATGAACCCACACTCCAACAAATCGTCCAACCCATATGTATACCTAGTACACCCATCCAAGCCCACGTTCCCATCAACCATCACATTTATTGGACCAATGCATTCCCATTTCCTTGTGTGTTCTCTGGTGTAGGTTGTCATGACACCTCATGGGTGTGTCGATGGGGTCGATCAACCTCTTTGGTGCACCCATGTAAAACACTCGACCCCTAAGTACCCTTACTAGGGATGGGGAATCAAATTTATTTTTACTCTAATCATTTCTCTAAAGTCTTCCTCCTCTCGTACTCACCCATGGCTTTCTAACGACTTTTACTCGGCTCTAATCCGACCTATGGTTTGCAATTTATGGCCTCTCAAAGTTATTCGAGTGTAATTAGTTGAGGGCCATGTGGCACCCAGATGACTCCACCTTATTAGTACCATCTCAGGTTCCTACCACCCGCATCGATGTTCCATCCACCATCTAATCCAATGACGAGACTTGTTCCCCATCTAACACATAGGTTAGAGTAAATTTTGGTGCTTGGCATTGAACCTCCCTTCTCCTTTCTACACACCCATCTTCTAGAGTCTCCAATTCTTAAAGGATCCCGAAATATAGCCATGTGGCTCTGACCTTCGGGACTTATGACTTACCCTCAACATCGCATTCCAAACCTCCTAAGTCTTAGAGTTCCAGACTCCCAAAATATCTCCACATGGCCCTGGCCTTCGAGTGTTATAGATTTATGGCTACTCCACTCTCTCGAAGTAGGACTTCACTGAAGTACCTTACGTGGGTCCCTCCTCTAGATGATTGGATTCTTAAGAGAGGTTCTTAACGAACTCCCCAGATCCATGACTCTCCTCACTTCATAACTTCGACATTCGGGGAGTATGATGGTATAATATCTGTGTTCTCTAGAAGTGGGACTTCACCGGAGTTACCTCGACATAGATCCAATGGCTAAGGGGAATCTCGAATACCCTCAAATCGGTGGTTCATGTTACTTCACGATGGGTAAATGTGTGAAGATTTAATGGTGGGGCAGGTACGTCTTCCACTAGTAGGGAAACCGCAAGGTGCCAGTCAACCTTGTGGGTAACCATGACCACCAGTTGCCTTCGACTGGTTTATAAATGGTAATTCTGAAACACTCTAGAGCCTTGAAATCTCATAGTTTGGAAGCCATAAAGGTTTAGCACCTTTCGAGCCTAGCATAGGGTTCCCAGAACTTGGTCACATGGGTCCTTTGAAAACTCTTGCGGGGTTACACGCAAATTACTTCAACCATAAATGGTTAAGGATATTGGAATGAGCCCTTGATCATATGGTCAAGAATATGAAGGAGGCACCCTCCTTCCACAAGGCATGAACTTGGGATTCCCATGAGGGTAGATTCAAGAGGTCGACAAGACTTAAACATTACAATAAATCCTACCTCGACCCTCTTGCAGGCTTACGTCCCATGAATCTTTAACTGTTAAATTGAGGTAAGAAGACAACAATTCAAAATCATGATTTCATAGAGAGATAATACACACATCTACCTTATTCATTCAATACAGAGCTAATTCATAGATAGATAAATATATGTGCATTCAATCTCCATTTACATTTCAACACATAGAGTATGAAGATACTTATCAAAAAACCAAACTTCGTGAAGTGGTTGCTGAAAGGGGTGCCTATTTCCACCCAACCATAGGCACAATCACTCATGATAGATTTACCACTGGCCACCCTTGATATAGACCATGATGTTCTGAGAGAGAGATTATTTCTTCTTCCTCAGCAATAGTCAGGAACATAACTTACTCTCCTCCTCCCACATGATCTTGGCCATCGATTTTATTTGTACCAAAGAAGGAGGTCTTTGTGAGTACTTTTCCAGTCACTTGTCAACATCATTTATCATCTTGTAACAAAACCTTACCAACTGCTTCTTATACCCAGAACGAGCTTATTTCCTAGTTCTTGCTCGAACTGGATATTTGTAACCGCTCTTTTTTTTTGTCTTCTTGAGAATGGTATTTCGACTCTGCTCTCTTTGCATGTATTATTTATAGCTCTCCTACCTCTTCCCACAAATTACCTCTTTCTTTCCTTCTTCAACAAGGTTTCATGGGTCCTAATCCCCAACTCATGGTCAGGTATGGATATCTTGCAGATGGGTACTCTACCCCATCTCCTCATTAACTTTCGAGGAAGACTCTTCCAACTACCACTCTGATTGGTAATTCATTTATGGGTTAGAGAATTGTTTTGATTTTGAGCTATTAATTGTAGTAAGGTATCAGTTTGGTGGGGGGGGTCATCTCAACCATTTCTGGTTCCCCTCACCATGTCTCTCATAGCATCCATGGTCTATCTTGGAAAAACCCCCTTTCAACAGTTATGCAACACTTATCCATGTTATATTAATAACAAAAAATACATACATTGTCCTTTTATACGAAAAGTTTCATCAAATCAAACATCCACACATATCTGATCTTCCAAAGTTTCTTGGCCAGTTATAGCTATATATACAAATTGGGGGAAATAGACGTATTACAATCCCCTCTCCATTAAAGGAACATAATCCTCGATGTTCTATCTTTCGATGTGCTCTATATGTACAAAAGTAAGCAAAAATGGATATGTATTTTTCATGGCATCCTCCATTTCCCATGTAGGCTCATCTGGGATAATGTGTTTCCAATGCACCTTGACCTGTGCAATGTTTATGTTGTTGAGTGGGGTTTCCTTTATGACTATTATGCATTGAGGTTATAGAAGGAATTCTCCCTCTACATTCACTTGAATCACAGACCAGTCAATTATATGATTAGAATCATGTACATATTTATTCAATAATGAAACAAGGAAAAAATTATGTGCCTTCACCGTGGGAGGGAGTGTTATCCTATAGGCTACAGGTCCCACTCTATCCAAAATTTCAAAGGATCCACAATACCAAGGAGACAACTTGGCACAAGCTCGCATTCTCAAGGATCTCTTCCTGGGTCTAACTTAGAGATACACGTGATCCCCCGTTTTGAAGTATCTAGGAGTCCTCTCTTTGTCTGCATAGATTTTCTTTCGATCCTGAGCTATTTTCATATTTTGCTTTATCTGAATTAATTGTTGTTCCATTTCTTTTAGCATGTCTGGCTTGATTGTAATTCTATCTACTGGGTTATCCCAACTGATTGGAATATTTCCACGTATACCATAGAGGTCTTCAAAATGGCTCATATTCAATGACTCTTGATAGCCATTGTTGTTGGAAAACTCTACGAGTCGTAGGTAGTCTTCCCACTTCTCAGGATGATGCATTACACACATCCTTAACATGTCCTATAATACTTGGTTTACTCTCTCCGTCTGTCCATCAGTTTGAGGGTGATAGGTTGTGTTAAACAACTATTTAGTCTCAAAACCAACCATTAAATATTTTCAAAATCTTGAAGTAAAGTTTGTATCTCTGTCATATATGATCTCCTTATGCATTCCATGCAACTGAAATATTTCTTTCATGAAGATACTATCAATATCTATTGCCTTGCAAGTTGACTTGATGGGAATGAAGTGAACAACCTTGCTCAATTTTTCCACCACTACCATGATGGCATCATTCTTCTTAGCCAATTTTGGTAATCTGATGATGAAATCTATTAGCACTCTGTAATTTCTTAGGTTGAGAAATAAATGGGCAGAGGTAACTATTTCAACCATCTTTGGATTGTATTTTGACCTATACAATCAGAGAGGGATCTCTCACAACTGAAAAATACTCAAAATATTTGGCAATAAGCTCACATAGGTTAGATTCTTTTATAATATGGGTTTTGTTTTGTTTTAAAAAAGTTTGGTAGGAAAAGAATGAGAGAAAATACCATTGGGAAATGGAGTCAAGTGATGAATGTTAATGATAGTGAGTCAATAACAGATGGGTACTCTTTGAAAACAAAGGCAAAGTAGGTAATTATTTTTAGCAAATAAAGTTTAGATGACAACAGAAAAGAGAACACGACAGTCCATCATCGTGAGAGAAATTAATAATTCTCAATGTAACTTTAGAAGGAAAACATAGAAGATATAAATCACCCTGGACATAGAACCGAAAATAGATGAATTCTAAACCAACAATCCTTTAAACATAATAGGTATTTACTGCATGAATGGAGCATCAAAGATGAATTAAATACATCTACTCTCAGTTAAATACTGGAAGAAATAAACATTAATGGAAATGTGGATTATAGAGAAAGACATGCTTAGAACATCACCATGATGAATCTCTGCTTGATGAGAGTATTGGGCTCTATATTAATTCATAAAAAACATTCAGTAAAATGACACAGTCCAAATAGCCATATCTGGAAGCAACTACCACCCACTAATACTTCAAGATGAGAAGTATTTATAACTTTATTTACAAATATCTTGTCATAAATGAGTAGGATATATCTAATATAATTGTATCTCTAATCACAAAAATAATGGAATGTTTAAGATCTTTTCAGACTTCTAGCATTGTTTCAATGAAAGTTGTTGATGATTGACTGTTGATATTCATCTGCTAAGTGTCTTCATGCCATTGACATCTGGAATGAGGTTGAAAATAACTCCACAAAAATTGTTTATTGTCCTCTCAGCTTTGCCATATGTCCCTTTTGAATTATTTGCCTCCCAAATTTCTGAAAAATAGGGTCCAAGTAAGTATTTGATTATCCCACTCTAAGATATTTTTGTAAAATATGGTGGAGGTTTTTTTACATCGACTTGTTTTGAGAAAAAAACTCTCTTAGGTTTTTGAAATTCATCTCCAACGGTCTGGGATCTGAGCTTGAAATAGATGTCTCAAACAAGAAAATCCCGAATCTTGAAAAATAGGGATCAAATATGCTCTCGATTATCCCAATATGTAATAGATATGAGAAATATGGAAGAGTTTATTGTTATCTGTCCCGTCCTGAGAAAAAACCTCTTTCAGTTTCTCAAATTTCATCATGGTTTACCTGTAAATCTCCTTGGAAAATGACTGGTAGACTGTGTGCAAAAACAATTTTGAAATTGAGGAAAGTGGTTTTCAGAGAGGGAAAGGTGGTTTTCAGAGGGGGTAGAGTGGTAAGTGGTTATAAGGTGGGGGTCCGAAATCACAGGAGAGTGACAAGTGGAATTAGTTAAAACCACTTTTTGGACCCCCCATCGTTAGATTATGTCTTGTTGATTTGATTTGTTTTAGGATGGGATATATGGAGTATGGGAGGTAAGTTTTTTTGTTTTAATTTTTATTATTTGGTTTTGTTTTATATATTTTTTATTATTTGTTTTGTTTTTATTTGTTTTTGTTTTATATGTATTTTTGTTATTTTTATTTTTTTTTATTTGATTTGATTTTATTGTTTTGATAAAGTTTGTTTATTTAATTTAATTCAATGTTTTTAAATTTTTAAATTTTTTATAATGTTTTGTATTAAACTAATGTTTATTTAATTTTTTAATAATTTTTATTTTTAATATATTATCAATTGTTGGTGCAATTATATGTATAATATATTACCAACCATCAGTTATCAACCGTGATTCATAATTCGTAGAGTTGATGCACTATATGTGTTGATAACATATAGGTTCCTATGTCTGATGAGTATAGCTCAATCAAGAAAACAATCTAAAAACCAACACTTTGTTTTCACACTTCAAAGATAACACAATTCATAAATTAGAAAGCAAAACTCATAAACAAGCATATGATCTAAAGTTCTTGCTTAGGTGATGGACCTGTTCATTGATGGCTCATGAAAGAAAAAATTGAACCTTGATTCTATCTCCTAGAGAAACTAAACTAACAACAATTAACACTATGTTTTAGGATATCTAAATGCTTCACACAACTTCAAACTTAGAAGAGAAAACTGATAACAAAACTTATCAAGCAAACAATGAATCAAAAGGTTCTTCCTTAGGTAACAAGTTTGTTCATTAGGGGCTCATGAAACGAAGAGATGAACTCAGATTGTGTTCCCTGTAGCAATTGAAAACAGTAATCAACAATTCACTCATAAACAAAAAGTAATCATAATTCTATTCACTCCAATCAAACCTGTGTAGTATAGAAAATAGTCAATATAATTGAAAAGCTTCATTGTGGAACATGAAGGTAAAAGATGAAGTCCTATTGTTCATGTACCCACTAAGAACAATACTATCTCAAACTGAGAATATCGATATTTTTTTCCACACATCAGATTCTTAAACGTTACCCTATAGAAATAGAAAGGAAACTATCTATGTTGTCCAATGTCTAGCTACTCACATTGATTCAAAAGCAAGTGATTATATACTGTAATTAAAACGCACTTAAAATCATTGACAAAACACAACTATTAAATATGCACACTCACACAATCACATAAAACATGTACAGGGAGGTTTACCTTAGTTGGGATGGTCGGCCCTAGTTGAACCAACAAGGTTACTCTAAAAAGATAATAGGCTAAAACGTTCTAATCATACCCAAAAATTGCACAACATATCATTTTTATTCCTTCAACCTGTAAATCGAATCAACAGTCCATCATCTCATACATTATGACAATATGTATCCTTTTATTATTCCTATTACTTCATTACATCCATACACATGTATCCTATCTACTATACAACATCCATTATAAAGAAGGTGATCCATTACTATCAAGAGCTAAGGATAATTATCAAATAGTTTTTAAAATATTACAATTGGAAATTCATATCGAATCTTTAAGGATGGACTTCATCATCATGACACAAAGTGCATGAGTGATGAAGTCTATCGTGATCTCAAAACTACTTTGGAGACTTCGATCCAACTAATTTCTTGGAATCTCTAATAGCATATTCGTTCAAAAAGTGATTTCTTGAAACAGGGGATTGGTATCAGAATACATACAGGGTTTTGGTACCAGAATAGCACAGGCTGGTACTGGAATAGTGCATGTTGGTACTGGAATAGTGCAAGATGGTACCGAAATAGCACAGGGTGCATTGGTACCAGAATAACACAGGATGGTACTGGAATAGCATAGGGTGGTACCGAAATAGTGTAGACTGGTACCAGATTAGGTGTCCAGGAATTACCAGATTAAAACTTCTTAAGAGTCAAATGATTTGGTTCATGCACAATCAACCATTTAATCGAATTAACTCAAGAAAACTAAACAAATCATGCCTTAACCATAACTTACCTCTCTATGCACATGAACAATGTCATTAAGTGTATTTATGGAGGCAAAATTCAATTTTATACTCATAACATAGGTAAAATTGGCTGAGATACGGGGTAATAGAGGGTATTAGAACCATCAAAATGGAGACTCAACATTCCCCCATGCTTAAGTCATTTCATGTTCTCATGCAACAATGATCTTTAAAATTTCAAAATTGATGATACTCTTCACTCGATCAAGCATTCCCTGAATTTTCATCCTTCTTTAGCTCCTAAGTTCCTCTTATACATATAAAATTCCTAGCCTATGCTTCATATTCTTACCCATGGCAAAGTAGTTATGACAGAAAAGTGGAGTCATGAGTAATAGATTAGATCTCTTAGTTAAGTCTTATCCAATATGTTTTCGATCATAGTTAAGATAAAGGGATGGATGTGAATCTAATATGATTATAAGATAGTGTCCAAGAGTTTCCAAAATGAATTTGACTAATAGGATCCCCCTGGCTAGATTACCTTTAAAAAAAAATTGATATAAGCATATTTTAGATCTCATTGAAGAGAGGAACACATAAAATAATACATCGCAAGATGATTAACTTGTTTATTATCCAAGTTTTTAGAGATGAAGATCTTGTTTCTTAGGTAAGGTGAATTACATATACCGAGGGTCCCACTTTTCATGAAAACCTATTTATTTTAAGGATAGAACTCTAAAGTTGATACTTGAAGGTTCTTAAGAACATTATCCGAGAGATATAAAGGTCATCTCCTAGCCTTGATTTGATAATTCTTCAGAATGAGACCCAAGGTTTTTTGTTCAGTTTTAAGTGTGCCAATTTATGTTTTCCAACTCCCTTTACCTAGCATAGCCCCGTTGCCTGCAGGTATGTTCAGTACTCCGACAGGTTTACCTTAGTACCATACAAGCATGGCCCCGTTTCCAGCAGGACCATTTAGTACCTCATCGGGTTTACTTGTACTTCCTGATACTTCATTTTTATTATATTACTCAAAAGATTTAGAATGATGTATACTCTTCATTGACATATTTAAATAATAAGGAAGGCAGATGGTACAAGAGTGTTTTAGAGTTATTAGTCACATAATTAACTGCTTTCAACTATCCCAAGGGTGACATCATCCACATTAGACTTAATTCTTAGTTATTTAATGTATAATGGAACATCTCAGATAATGACTAAGAGGCCCCTCTAGTTAGTCCTATTAGGGTTCTCATGAAAGTTCATTGAGGTTTTGCAAGGGCGGTCCACCACATGAGGTTTTCATCAATACCTCTCAAGAGAAAATCTGTAAAGATAAACTTGGATAAGAACTTGTTGAATCAACTAGGTTAGTATTAGACATAATGGTGTCACCGCTTTTCAATGGATATTTCAATTAACAATCACTTTTTCAAAATGATGAGGTAATAAGACAAGTGCACCCATTATCATATAGAGATAAATGTGGAAATGTCTTCTTAAATGATAGAAAGGATGATTCATTTAGGGGTGGGTGTAGAAATGTAGAAGGAATATGAACATGAGAGTAAAGAACAACTCAACACAAGACTTAAATGATCCTTCATAGAAAGAACATGAAAAGATTAGCCCATACCTCCAATTACCTAAAGTGAAAACAATGTTAAGCACATGAGAAAGATTATGTCATTTTGGCATCAGTACCAGATTGGTAACTGGTATCAGAACATGTTTCTACAGTACCATAATAGATAGTACCAGAATAGGAGAGTACCAGAACAAAGCAGTACAGAAACAGAGCGGGGGGCAAAAACAACGTGACAGGATGAATTGTTTCTATACGAGGAGATGTATACGAGGTCTTGCAAAATTTCATGGTAGGGAGCATGCAATAATTTAGAGTAACCATATGTTTACTACATAATTGGTCTAATTTCTTTAATAAAATGAAAAATGTTGAATTTATATGTCCTAGTCTTAAATCGAGCAGCAAAACTGGAATATATGATTAGAGCTACCAACACCTTATTAATATTACCATATTACTTGGGTATTGGATGGATGTAGGGTTGTGCTTAGTACTGAAATAGCGCAAACATCCTCTTTTGGTACCGGATGAGCACAGGGTTATGACCAGTACCAAAATAGTGCATAACTCCTCTTTTGGTACCGGATGAGCACAGAGGTGATTATGAGTACTGGATGAATGCATAAATGAACATTGTATTTAGATACTCGAGAAGAATTTGACACAATATCCAGTGGTAGTGCTTTTGAAAATTTTGTAGGTTGCGCCTTGTAGAAGTAGTTGGTGTTTTTTGGTGTTCTAGAAGAGTACCTGTGATCTGATTCAACTGAAAAATATTCTATTGCTTAGCTTTACGTCGTGGCATAACAGTTATGACGGTACTTATTATTCTATGGCATAACAGTTATGATGGTCTAATTATTCTATGTTTTGTTTTTTTGACTTTTTGCAGGGAATATGTTTTGGCCATAATAAATTTGAAACTCTTATTAAAATACTTTTTAATTCATGTTTTTTCTTTTTTTAAATTTTTTGGTCATAAGATAAATGTTGAAACTTTTATTAAAATACTTTTTAATTCATGTTTTTTGGCATTTTTTTTTGGAATATGTTTTGGCCATAAGATAAATGATGTTGAAACTCTTATTAGTCTCTACCAAAGGCCTAGGATTATAGTGATGAGTTCAATGTTGACTTTCTATTAATGTTATTTTTGACTTTGATTTTTTTAGCATTTGTAATGGTTAAACATACCACAATCTGAATAATAATTTAAATTGAATTAAAATAAATAGAAAAATAACATTTTTTTGAAATATTATTGGTTCTTAACGCTGAAGTCTTATTGCCGCAGTGTCGGCGTGCATTTAATGTCTTTAACACACGGATGGTCCTGTCTACCATTGCTTTTAATGCCTTTAACACACAGACGTGTGTGTAGTAGTTTCTACAACACACTGCACTCATTTGGTCTCCTGACATTTAATTGCAATTAGAGAACACAGTTGTTTTGACATTGACGTCCACTTGAATGTGCTTAAATATTGACATTGATGTTTAGAATCCATCCTATTACGTAAAATAGGCATCGTACGACTTCAATCGGATGTGGGAACCCACACTTGCTAATCTACAGGCTTCTCTCCCCGGTTCTACAATTGTCTACTAAGACATTTATAACATTGTTGTGCAGGCCATTCAAAATCCATCCTATTACGGTAAATCAAACATTAACTAATATTATCCATCAAACTGCAAAAATATTTCGATGCTAACTAGTTCTTTATGTAACAAGATTTCAGGGGTAACGAGAGGCTTCTACGGAACTGGACTCGTCGAAGTTAGACAATAGTGTCGTCAGGCTACTCATTTATCTTGCCCATCCCGCCTTCACCCATACGCTATTTCACAATATCCAACTCTCTCTTACTTGGCCTTCGCCCAGGATTACTGTAAATATGTCCATGGGATGTGGTTCACTTCTCAGAGCGCTCAGGCCATTGAATAAAATATATTGGAAAATAATTGATTCCATATTAGCATTATCCATTACCTTTGATCATCGATCCAGAGCAACTCCAATTAGAAGAAGTGTAGACTCTGTCGCAATAGACAACGACTTTAATGGGATGTTCATAATGATCTCCTCATACATCCTACTGATCTTTATGCGGGCTGCGTATGCTAAGAATTGTGGGTGTTCGAGTGAATTGTGCTGCAACAAATATGGTTTTTGTGGCTCCAGAAACAATTACTGTGGAGATTGTTGCAAAGAAGGGCTATGTTCCAGCAGCGGCAGTGGAAGCGATTCAGGCAATGGGCATCGATCATAAGTAAGGAATTCACTGACAGAATTCTTGCAGTAGCAGACAACGGGTGCGTTGGAAAGCATTTCTACACAGGAAAGAGTTTCTACACATACGATGGCTTCATCAGTGTTGCCAATGCCTATTCTGTTTTTTCCTCCATGTCATTTGTTCGATGCATTTTCATATTATCTCTTCTATGTATTTTCCTCCATGTCATTTGTTCGATGCAATTTCATGTTATCTCTTCTATGTATTTTGGCGGGGATGATTAAAGCCAATGTTGGAGAAAAGAGCATTACAGGCAAAGTGCCCGCTCTGTTTGTTTTTGGGGATTCGATTGTGAATGCGAGCAATAATAACTACATTCCCACATTAGTCAAAGCCAACTTTCCTCCATATGGTCTAGATTTCATCGAGCACATGCCCATAGGCCGCTACTCTAATGGAAAACTGTCAGCAAATTTCATTGGTATATTCACTAAAAACAGATGTTCAAGACTATTTTGTTATATAAAATAGCATAACCTAACTAGTACCTAATTGTAGATCATTAATCTGGTTTGCAGCTGCAGGACTGGGGCTCAAGGAGAAGTTGTTGCCATATTTAGATGGTCATCTCAATACCCACGATCTTGTAACAGGGGTCAACTTTGCTTCTACAGGAACTGGATATGATAACCTCACAACTGAAGATGTTGTAAGTGGTTTTTGGATATTCATGGTTTTATGACATTTCAATCTTAAAGAGCTGAGTGAAGCTGAGAAGCACTGTTGAATATTGTTGTAGTTTGTGATACCAATGTGGAAACAGACATAATTCTTTAAATATTAAAGTGTGATCTTGAGAGAGCGGATGGGAGAGGAGAAGGCATCCAGTATAATCGGAGAAGCCATATTTATGTCGCGTGCAGGAACCAATGATTTTGTACAAAATTACTATCTTTTACCCATCAGGAGAAAGCAATTGAACATTACGCAATATCAAGACTTTGTGCTACAACTCTTCCAAAGTATCATTCAGGTAAGCAATCATTCACATGCCAAAATGTTATTGAGGTAATGCACCATTGACATATTGATCTTGTTTTCAGCAGGGGAAAAGAAAAGAGAAAAGAGATTATTCACAACGTATTATTTGTTTACAGTTTTTGCAACTTATTTCCTATCTATCTCACTATTCTGTATAGGTGTTGTGCAGTCTAAGTTGAGAGACTAAGTGTGTCCATGAAACCTTTTTACTATGAAAAAATTGACAGACTTCTCACATGCAACTGTTGGTAAGGTGGTTTCTTCTAATGCTTCTTCTTCAGAACATATTGCATTTCTCGTCTCCCTACTTCATTGCATCTTGAACTATTGACAACACCCTTACAAGATTTTTTATAAAACGTGGGGCTTCCTTGTTCATGTGCAGTGTCGATAATCGAACACCATTAGAGAAATTACACTATTATAACAATGAGTGCGATCTATTTACAAGGTGTGGAATGAATCGATTTGTTTACATTCTCTCATGATATCTTTTTTAAGATGAAATTGTTCGAAAACCGAAATGTCATCCCACCGATGCCCACCATCGAAACGTGGCCAGAGAAAACAGTGATTTGGCCATTATTATTTTTTGGAGATCCGACCATGATTATTTTATGGCCATAGCATCCAAACATGGCAAGTGGAAGGAGACACCTTGTAACATTTCTTTAAAATAACCCTCCAAAAAATGAAAGAATGAATTTGCAACTGTGTAGGGTTTTAGTTTAATCTTATCCATCGTTTTTGGAGGAAGACTAAAAATATTGCGGAATTATTAAATCTAGACATTTGACTTTGATTCAAGACATCTAGGTTTAGAAGTTTAAATAAATCAATGTGCGTGTAGTAAATGGATCATTAATATTTGGTTCACTTATATTTACTTGTGTAAACTGTAAAAATCCAATATGTGTATTGATTGTAAAGCTAAAAGATGCACATGGCTCATGCTATGAATTTTGTAGTGATCTCCCGTTAAAACCCATTTTGAAATCGTGATCTCCCATTAAAAACCCATAATAGAAGGCTATATTATAATGTGCATCTCGATAAGGTCCTCTGCCTTACCTCGACTGGCCTGTATGGTTTTCCATTTAAATCTGTTGATACACAGGTTGAGAAAGTTCTCATTTAGAGTAGGTCAGTTTGAAATCTAGTAAAAAAGGTGGCAGTTTCTTTCCATGCTAAAGTATTGTTGATATACTGGGAGAGAGTTATCATTTATAGCTTTTCGTTTAAGCTTATTGATCCAGGTAGAGAATTTTCATTTATATTACATCATTACATAAACGTAGTTGAGAAAGGTTGCAGTTTATTTGCATATTAAGTAGCCTACACATGTTGGGATGGATTGTGAAAGGCACTTGGATTTCTTACTCTCCTTTATACAAAATGGTTTATTTTATTTTTTTTTGACGAAAACAGTTATGTTGCATTAAGCGGCATTCTGGCCAGCCATAATAAAAAAGTTACAAATCTGAAGAAGATTGGTGACCTCTACCAGTGCTGCCAACCTTCTTGTGAATGTCTTGGGATACCAATCCCCTCTGCTCCTTGAGATAATTCGATGATATGACAAAGATTGCGTACATGAGTAAATTCTCACAAACTGTGAGCATAGAAAAAGACAGAAGCAAAGCATTATACCAAGGGGGCTGAAGTTTTCCCCTTAATGTAGGGGTCCAACTTTTTCTGAGAACCTAAATAAATGTTGGAGGCTGCCTCCTTTTCTCTGCGCGCTTTGTTGGTCCTTCGCCCTCGGGTTAGGGGTGGGCACGGGGCTGAATTGTCTTCAGGTTCAGAAGTTCCCCCAGAGCCGCTAGAGGGGACTGTAACAACCAGGCCTGCATGGGCAGAGGGTTCCGTATCTGAAGCACGAACTTCTCTCGCTGCTACTGAATCTGGGGGAGTGGATTCTGGAAGGCTTTCGTCTGCTGGAGGATGTTCCTTACCTGCTATTGCTTCTGGTTCTGGGGCTTCATCTTCCTTTAGTGCATCAAAACTGATTTTATTTTCTAGAGTTGCCTCTGCTGAATAAGTGGCCTTCGGGGCCTGGTCTTGCGGATCCTTTCGCTTTGACTGCCTTCGTCGGTTAGATACGGGCTGAAAATCATCTTCTTTGACTGGTCCCGGTTCCTCAGAGGCTTTGGGGCAGTTCCTTGCGAAGTGACCGTAAGCATGGCACCAGAGGCACTTAAAAGGAATCTGCTCGTAGTCCAGCTCTTGGATATGGCACCATTCCCCCAGGGAGAGCTTAATGGCTTCTGGAAGTCCTTTCTCGAGGTTAACCTCAACACAAATGAGAGTGCAGGTATACTGGTCCCCTTTTGGCTCCGCGCTGTCCAGGAAACACCCAAGCTTATTTCCAATGTCCTCCAGGGAACTTGTCCCCCAGAGATGCAAGGGAAGGTGAGGCAGCCTAACCCAAACAGAAGCTGCAGTGATCTCGACTTTGGGGTTGAATTCAATAGTCTAGGGGGCTAAGAACAGTCCTCTTGACCCCATGAAATAGGGTCTAGATATGAAAACTAGGTCACAGTACTCTTTGGTCAAGAAACTGAAGACAAAAAAACCCCTGCCTACTGCGAACAGAGAAGTTGTTCCCTTTATCAATGGTTTCCAACGATCATCTATCCATGCCTCCACCGTTTTGGGGCTAGGCCATAACCCCGTAAACTTTCCGATGAGGGACTTTTCTACTAGAAGGAGGGCAAGAGAGCAAGGCTGCTCTGGAGATAGTTCCAGAGAAGGGATCTCCTCCATCTTCTTAACAAACTTAGACGAGAGAGAAGGCTTGGACTTGGGTCCTGTCGAGTGGACTAACGCTTTGAATGCTTCCAAAGGGTCTTCTCCCCTCTCGACAATCAGATCGGGGGCCATCGTAGCCGACCTCCAGCAACAAGAAGACAACCCGCATGCAAAACTCGTACCCTGACCGACTGTTGTAGGAGGCCAATACCACGCACTAAAACACCGAGTCCACGTGCTGAAACACCAATCCGTTGTTACTCATGCCACGTAGGAGGATTTGAATCGCGGATTTGCATGCATAGGGCATCGAAAAGGGGGTCGCGACCTTCATACCTTCAAACACCGCCCTTGAGCCAGATCCGTGTGCTGGCAGCGAGGGCATCCAAAACAAAGATCTGGAGCAGGAATTCGGGGTGCCGGTCAAGCTAAGCCTGGCCGCCGAGAGGGCCAAGGCTGCCTGTGCACGCAGCTAGGGTTCCCATCGCTTTTTTTCCTTCCAAGATATGCACTATACAAAATGGATTATTTACTCTCAATACAAAATGGGTTATGCATCATGGTTTTTTCTTTCATTTAAAAATCTCCTTCTGAATTGTACAATGAATTTTTTACTAAATGATTCCTTCTTACTTGCAAATACAACTCGGGTGCCCACAAATTTGGCATATATGGTATGGATCCTCCGGCATGCTTGCCTGAGCTGAAAACGCTTCATGGAAAGCCCGAACTAGATGGTTGTGTGGATGAATTGAACAAAGAGACGTTGGGCTATAACATGAAACTGAAAGTAGCCATCTCTAGCCTCATAAGTCGAGTTCCAGATATTAAAGTGGTATTGATATCTACGAATCCTTCTTGGATATTAGTCAGAAATCCTGCCAAATATGATACAACATGAAAAGTGATTTTTCAATTAGTTTTAATGCATCTGCCATTAGTTGTTGTAATGGGTTTGTTGTAGGGTTTGAGAAATCCAACAGAGAATGTTGTGGAACATGATTAATAGAGGTGGGAGTGACTTGCAATTCCAATACTTCATTTGTTTGTCCGGATGTGTCCAAGTACGTCTTCTGGGATGTAGTCCACTCTACAAAGAAAACATATCACCTCACTGCCAAAATAGTTCTCAAAATAGTTATGGACAAAGATATCTCGCAAGTACTGCAATGAAATTTTAACTTATTTGGTGATTTGGATCTAAAGATGCCAATTTGAAAAGATGTTATCAACTGTTCCAAATCTTTGCTCAGATTTCATGGAAATCTATTCCTTTAATGTTGCTCACATTTTGTGCAGATCTATTTATGCAATGTTAATGCTGGGTGTTTATTTTATTAGTAGTCAAATTGGGGTGGAATCACGAAGGTGGGTTACACTTTCGTGACAATCAGGTTTCCAAAATTTCTAAAAACTTTTTTTTGGTCGAACTAAAAATATTTTTCGGTCGAACTAAAAATATTTTTCGACCGAAAGATTATATTTTCGGCCGAACTATATTTCGGTCGAAAAGATAAACGTCAAATCGAATGGTACAATAACTGCCCCCTCGATTTGCGTGTAGAAATTTGGTCAGCCGGATATTTTCTTTCCGGCAATATCCTTTCGGCCGAAAGATAGTTCGGCCGAAATGTTATTCGGCCGAACTATCTTTCGGCCGAAAATATATTTCAACCGAACTATCTTTCGGCAAAACTATTGTTTGGCCGAAAAAGAGTTTATATATTACCCGCACGTTGAGTGTGGAAGGTTTTCACAGAATTGTCGAGTGTGGAGAGATTACGCAGCGTCGAGTGTGGAGAGATTGTCGTGGACAGGTCGTGGACAAATTTCGCAGCTTGGAGAGATTTCGAAGCTTGCCGGGGCGTGGACAGGCGTGGAGACTATGCGAGGTCGCAACGTTGTCGAGTCGTGGAGAGTTCGCGAGGTCGTGGACAGGTTAGCTTCTAATTTTCGTTTTAAAATGAGTTTATTGTGATGTTTGTGCCTACCATGCGGTGGCCTAAAATGAGTTTTTTGTGATGTTTTCACCTACCATTTTTTTCCTTTGAAAAAATTGAACAGGGGTTTAACAAAAAACAGGGGTTTAAACAAAAAATAGGGGTTTAACAAAAAATAGGGGTTTAACAAAAAACAAGGGTTTTAACAGGGGTTTAATACAGATTCGAATAGCCCTCCATGTGGGATGGAGTACCCTTTCTTACCATCCTTCCGAAGCCTTGACAACAAATAATGATGGTATAAGTTACCACCCATGCCAATGACAAAGAGTAGAATGCCCAGTGCCATCAAATCCATAGTTGGCAATGGCGAGCCCTCAGATATTTGCATAACGTTAAAGAAACTCACAACTTCAAAACTGTAAACAAAGGAAATAAAAATGGCAGTGCGGATGGCTATCCTTCCAGAATGGTGATGAATAAACAACACCTGGATAAAAACATGCATAGCAGAATATATCAGAGAAAATAAAGGCATAGCAGAATATATATAAAAACATGGATAAAAACATGCATAGCAAAATATATATAAAAACATGCATAGCAGAATATATCAGAAAATAATGGCATTACTCTGCTACAATTATTCTCCACCAAACTAAAGCTGACAAAACCTATATAAGAAGTACTAAGTCAGAGAAGTGTGTCATGTACTTTCTGTTCATGTTGATAACAAGTGTCACATATATAAGTATAAACGTTTTATATTTTTGAATACGTTTTATGTTTTTGTGTTTTTCATGGTTAATGAAAATCACATTTTTTTATTAGTTAAATTAAGACTAAAGCGAAGGACATGCACATCATGGGTACATCATAAGTATCATGTTTTTCCATATAACTAAGCGGATGGATATCGCTCGTCTTAAAAATATCAGTTTAAAACACGGGTTTTAAACTGATTTCCATAAATTCATATTTCTTATATCCTTCCCTTGACGTAAGAAGTACAAAGTAATTGACTTCCTTCTCTTTATATTGCCTCTTGGGTGCCAGCTATGACGGTGCATGATAGGCCAACAAAATTACCTTTTTTTCTTGCAAATGTTAGATATTATAAAATTTTACATTTCCAATAAGGCGACTGTACTGTTATGATGTTATTTTCTTTAATTCCTATTATTTTGGCATTTACGATATGTTGCTTCTTTGAAATGCTACCTAGATCAATAAAACATTGAATACATAGTACAAGGTAAATCAGCCCATAGGAAACC
>ML813370.1:98226-127243 GCA_009831015.1 Picea engelmannii | reverse complement strand
GACTGAGTTTATATATTCAGAGAAAAACGCCTAACAGAGGCGTGCCCAGTCGCCCAAGGCTTGGTGTCCCTTCAGTCAAACTCGTACTGATATCTTTCTTTAAGTGCCATCTTAACTACGCAAGGCTCCTGTAAGGAGGGTAGCTGAACCATTAAGTGATGAGCTAGTGTGCGCAGACTTCTCTATCGAGTTGAGGACTTCGGCATGGCGTCTTTGAGAAAATTGATACACAGGACTGCCTCGGGCAGACGGTTTGCCAGACCTTCCATCCCCTCACTTAATGAATGAAAGGAGGTTTCAACCACCTGCTCTTGTCGTCATTTACTCCAGGCGAGGAACAGTATGGAGTTCGGATCCGATGACACTCGGAGACCGCGACGATCCTCTCTGTAACTGAACTCGGCACTTCAGCCTTCTTTACGCAACTCCTCTCTTTTTCCAAGTGACCATGGACAGTGACCACGTGCCTATTCCCATGGCGCTTTTCGACGTTCGTGAATATGAAGGGGCTGATCCTTGCTGATCGAAATCGCGATGAGCGATATGCCGAGACGACTCAATCTGGTGCCACACGTTCCTCAAATCTGACGGTCATAAACTCACCCGATGTTGCTGTGGGCCCCAGGTCCTAAATGCTCTCACTACTTCGCGTATTGGGATATGATGGAGCTGCCTTTTTGCGCTTTGAAACCATGATGGGCAAAAAGGCGGGGAGCTTAATCGCGCGCCAGGTGTCCGCTTTAGATGGATGGCTGAGATTGCCCCTTGATACTGTGGGCCCGATCTTTTAAAAGTTCTTTCCCCTTCGCGATTCGTGAGTTCGTGGGTCAAAGACCCTCGGCTCCCTTCTTCAACTCCCGCTTCCCGAGACGGCGATACAGGCAGGGCTCATTTTCTGGTTAGCGCTCTCCACATGTGACCGTCGGCTAGGGCCCAGGTACTAGCACCTTTCGCTACTCGTGACCTTGCAAGTCAGAGTATCAGACTTTGGCATTCTCCCCTCGCGAAGTCCCGAGATGCGATGGTCAGCGACGGTTGACCTCCTCCGAACGCTTTTTTTAACTCGGAGTTTCGCGCAACCGAAGGGATATGGTCTACCCTTCAAACTCACGAACCCCACGCTCGAGAAATAACACTGCGCTTGAACTGCTTGCAATCAACCCATCAATCACTGTTCTACTCTGTCGCTAAAGAATGAAATGTTCGCTCACTTGAATTTAAGTCCGAAAAGGACTTCTTTTATGCACTGCGCTTGGGTGCTCCTCGTGCAAGCTGCAGACCTGTATACCTTTGTGCCCCGATATCAAAATTGTTGCTAACACTACCCAAAGATTAATTTGGTTATAATCCATCCACATAACATTTGACTTTGTTAAATTGTTCCTCCATAATTCATGCGATTTTTTGGATAAATATAGGTACTAAGAAGTAAATATGCAGTATATTCCTCATATTTAGGTAATTAGACATTTTTACTAGAAATTAATGCCCATTATAATTTATGGAATTCTTTCTATAACTTAGGTAGGAGTAAAAAAGTAAATATGTTGTACATAGAGATTGTAATAACCCCATATATTTAACACTCCTAGCATTTTGCTCTACTCTCATTTTCCTAGGCCCTCCTGTGAAGGAGTCAAGCCCAATCCGACTCTATACCATGTTGTTTTTTTTCTTCATATGAGATATGATTGATATATTATTACAACGATGAGTGTTCCATATATAGGGAACATATGGTGACCATCCATGAAAGGATACGTCCCTTGAATAATCAATAACTATTTATTATTATCATTTAATTATCATATATGATATTTAATAATCAATAATTATATTATTAATTATTATTCTAAGAGAATGTCTTCCCGATGTTGTCCAAACATCAACATATGTAGGGCATAAGAAGAGATGCATGTAAGCACACACAATCAAGTAATGGTGGTAAGGAAAAACCAAAGGTACATCAACAAATCACATAGTCATATGTACATAGCCATGTAATCAATCAAGCATAAATGAAAAAAGAAGAAAAAGATCAAACATAAATATAAAATCGAGTACCATTGGGAAAGTTGAGCAATAATGCAAACCTAACTAATACTTAGTCCATAAAAGCAATGCCTAATCTATGAAAAGAAAATGCACAAAGCAAGTAGAGTGAGAAATGATACTCACACATACATGAAAGTGATGATATGGCGTGTTGCAGAATGCTTTGGAGTTGTTGAAAAAATTCAATATGGAAGATTGTAATAAACTTTCTTGTGGAAATTAAATTTTTTGGAACCTTTTGGTTTCCAACAAACTCAACTTGTTGGAGCTGATAAACTATTTGGGTACTTTGGATTTGACTTATCCACTTTGGGCACATGTAACTTGACTATGAGGGTGTATTGGGCCAATTGATGTGGATTATTATGGTATGTGGTCCCATACCTTGGGGTATTGGGATAAACACCCAAACCTTTATATATGAGAGGCTTTTCTCATTTATATAAGTATCATGTAACATGTGAGTCAAGAATTGTAATATTTTTATGTGATGCAATCTCAACTTGTTGGAGCTGATAAACTATTTGGGTACTTTGGAGTTGACTTCATCCACTTTGGGCACATGTAACTTGACTATGAGGGTGTATTGGGCCAATTGATGTGGATTATTATGGTATGTGGTCCCATACCTTGGAGTATTGGGATAAACACCCAAACCTTTATATATGAGAGTCTTTTTTCATTTATATAAGTATCATGCAACATGTGAGTCAAGAATTGTAATCTTTTTATGTGATCTTTATTTTGTATATGATGATTATTAGGGTATCAAGGGTACCCATGATGCATCTCTTCGGGTTGTTGTTTTCTCATCTCTTGTGTTAAGTGTTTATGCTAAGTTATGGTTGAGATATGTATCATGCGAAACTATAACAAAAGTTTCCTCATAACCTATATAACCATGTTGTTGTGCACATCCTTTTGAAACTAACCTAGCATTATACTTATAAATATAACCATTTTCTCTTCAAATTTGTTTCTCCATATCCNTGAGATATGTATCATGCGAAACTATAACAAAAGTTTCCTCATAACCTATATAACCATGTTGTTGTGCACATCCTTTTGAAACTAACCTAGCATTATACTTATAAATATAACCATTTTCTCTTCAAATTTGTTTCTCCATATCCAATCCATAGTTAAAATAACACATGGAACTAGCTCAGAGACAAAACATTATCAATTACTAATGCATGCTATGAGATAATTAATTCAATAATAAGACAATTTCATAGACAACCACATTATCATATAAATGCAGTAACATACACTAATGCCTAAATTCATGCAAAGCATAATGAGGCATGCTTAGAATTCCATTACTTTAAGACATACAAACTCTACGCCTAAGTATGATTCATTAAATCAATGGACATAATACATGTTTAACATAATGAAACTATGCATCTATCTTATATATCCATACCCACTCATATATTTCTTACAACAACATGCCTACATTATATATAAACTCATAAACACAATATTCCTTTGAACACTCAAGATTGCTATTATCATAGCAGTTACATTAATTTAATAAACAATTTAACATATGCATTCCCATAATTGAATTAAAGATGAAAACTCATGCCCAATTAATCATTGAATTCAACCTTGCAACCATTTTAAATCATAACATGAAATGAGTGATACGATAAATACCAAGCAACAAGATTAATAGAAATGATTAATTGAAAAATTAGCAACAACAAGAGTGAAACTTAACTTCTCTAAAATTCACTACCAACTAGATTGAAATGATTGCTTTTACACCCAACCATAGACACTCTATTGCATAGGCCACACCCAAGCCGAGGCTATGAGACCATGAGGAAAAAATATTATTAATTGGATCTAACTCTCATATAGCCTAGCCCACAGTGCCTAGACATTTAAAATATTACTGTAATTTACAATAATCCATTTTTAACCAACCATACTCTCCCATCTCATCCCTACACAACACTAATAAAGTATTTCCCTTCTTTGTAAGGTAACCCCTTAGGAAATCCCCTTTCCATTGAGTGCTCTAGTGTAGGCAAGGGAATATCTTTTGCTAGTTACTATGGATTTCTAGTTCCTAGCAATTGTTGATCTTTCCTCCATCATTCATGGACAATTTAATAGGGTTTTTAAATGTGTACCACATCATTATTGAGTGGTATATTTAAGAGAAAGGCGGTATTAATTACTACACTAGAGGAGAAGTTAGGAGTAATTCTACCACGAAAATATTGCATGGAAGAAAACTTATCTTATATACTTCCAAGGAACTAAAACCTCGTGCCATGTCAATGATAGCATGCATCATTCCCTTATAAAATTATCTTTTGAATATGAAAATACATCAATAGGCATAGATTAAAATTGAAGAGATTACATTAAAGTCAAGGAACAATAAAATGTATCAATTTTCATGTTGGAGGGGCCTAATCGACTAGTTTAGTAGGCCAACGGGTCGACCAATGTAAAGAGTAGGTAGAGCACAAATCTCATTTGAATAGATAGTCGAGTCAGTCAATCGCTTGATTGGGTCGACCAATCAAGGTATTTATGGTAGTTGCAACTACTTTACACTGTTGTAAATGTATAAATATACATGGGCCTGTAATGTAAGTGGGTTTTTATTGATCATATAATAAAATACTAGTTGTTGGTTCCACCATTAATTTCTTCTCTTCCTCTGTATATGTATGCATGCATGTATATTATTTTGTTGTGTATTATGATTGCTTGGTTGCACTACTGGTAACTACTTACTGTGTAATCCATTGGATTGCAACATTGGTTCCATTGTTGGTAGTACATGATCTAGGATTGTAGATTAATTGTGTGCATGCATTGATGCTGGGCATCAAGGATATAAATGAGTGGTGGCAAAGGAAATTATAAATCTATGCTAAGAGGAATCAACTAACACTTTCACAAGTGAGGGTGTAGTTTTTCATAGAAACTCACGAAATATTTCTATAAGAAATCCCAAAGGAGATAAATAATTTGTTGAGAGTGTTTCACATGAATAATCGGAAAAAAGACGAAGAATTTCCAATAAATTTGATCAATGGTGGTCAAACTAGCCTATATGAATGGGTTGAGAAAATTTCTGAGGATTTCTATGAAAAGTAAGTGGTCGAATAATGCACATCTTTAGATGACATCAACATAAGGTTTTATGATGAATTGCAAGATATTTTCCTTTGTACGGTGCTAACCTTGTTGCATAAGTTCCTCATTGAAAAAGGCATCGAACACATTGTCGAAGCATGACCCCCTTTGAGTAGACCAATAAATTTTGATTGGAAAAATAAATAGGAAGGGTGGGAATACTTCCCACATAAATGAAGATGACCAAAAGGATTTCCCTCATCGACCAAGAGTAAAATTTGGGCCCGCGATGGGGGGTAGCCGCTTGTCAGATGCCTAGGAAGAAGAAAAACCCTAGCCAACTCAAATTGAATAAGAAGATGTTGGAATCATTCCAAGGAAAGGGATGAAACAATAATCAAATGGAAGACAAAGAGAGTACACAATTGATGAAGAAGACAAGAAAATAATTACAAGAAGGATGCGACACTATAAACCTACGCTTGAACTACAAAAAATTAAACAAGACAAAAAGCATAATGTGACGAATCAATTCCTTGAAAATGATAAAAAGTCAATGAATACATTCCACTTTGAGGGGGAAACCTCCTTTTACAATATATCCAATTCATAAGACAATATAAGATGGTTATAAGACTAGGTCTCCTTGGTATATATATATATATATATATATATAGGATACAAAGGGTACAATTATAATGAAAGGGTACAATGAAAGGTTCTAGCCAACCTACTAATATACAAAATTAAATAATAATGAATTCTTATTAAGGGCCTTAACATAGCCCCCTTATTTAAAAAATATTTTCCCTTTAAGCTTTTAAGTGAGGGTGTTTCTTCACAAACTGCTCATTTTCCCACGTAGCTTCTTCTAGAGGAATATTCTTCCACTTGATTAGGTACTCCACAATGGTTCTAATCCAAAGAGATAAATAATGTTGATCTAAGTTTTTTCTAGTTCAAGAATCAACTTCCCTTCTTCATCTAATTTTGCAAGTTCTATTTTCATTTTCATAGTTTGTCCCAAAACCGTTTTTAGGCAAGAAACATGAAAAACCTTTTTAATGTGAGAAGAAGGAAAATCTAACTCGTACGCCACTCATCCAATCCTGCAAATAATCTTGTAGGGTCCATAAAATTTTGGAGCTAATTTATTATTCCTCTTTTGCTTGAGTGTGGATTTCTTATAAGGAAGTAGTGTCAAAAATACCTAATCACCCTCCTCAAATTGTCTTTCACTTCTATGTTGATCTGCTTGTTGTTTCATCTTGTTTTGCACCATTTGAAGGTTTTCCTTAAGAATTTCCAAATTTTCTTTTGTATTCTCCATATGTGAATCTATTTCCGGTACTTTAGAATTATCTTGCAAAAAATATGAGATACTAGGAACTAGATATCCATAAAGGGCCTCAAATGGGGACATTTTAGTATTATACCACCATTCTACTAGAGGAAGCCACTTCATCCATTGACATTTCTTGTCGAAAGAATAACATCGTAGATAACCGTCTAAACATTTGTTAACTATTTTTATCTAACCATCTGTATGTGGATGATATGTTGAACTCATAAATGTTGTTGCACTCATCTTCCATAATTCTTTCCAAAAATTTCCTTTGAATTTTGGATCTCTATCGCTTACTATTACTTTAGGAAGACCATAAGGTCTATGAATTTCATTCATGAACACTTCTGCCACTTGGCTTGCTGTATATGTACTTTGAATTCCACAAAAATGTGCATAGTTTGTGAGTCTATCAACGACCACAAAAATGACATCCTTACCTTTAGATTTTGGTAACCCTGTAATGAAGTACATTGCTATCTCTTGCCATATTCGATTATATATGTGTAATTTCTGAAGTAACTCTGGGTATTTTACCATCTCTCCTTTATTTCTTTGGAAAACCTGACATTCTCTTACAAATTTTTGAATATCTTTCTTCATTCCTTCCCAAAAGAAATCTCTTTTGATCCTTTGATATGATTTAAGGAACCCTACATGTCCTGTTATCAAAGAGTCACAAGCCTCATTTAATATTTTTTTCTTCAACTTTGATTGAGGGAATACACATGTTCTACCCTTGTACCAAAGTATATCTCCCTTCCACTCCCAATGTTCCATAGAGTTCATCCCTTCCTTTATACATTGTATTTTTTGTTTAGTACTGTTGTCATTTTTCCATTCATGGTGAGCTTCTTCCATCCACACAAGAATAGAAGATGTAATAGAATAAAAATTTGAGGCTTATTCTATTCTAGAAATAACATCTTCTACTACATTGTACTTCTCCTTTTTGTATATTATTTCAAAATCAAACCATTGAATTTTTGCTACCCATTTTTGTTGCTCTTATAATGACAATATTTTTCCAAAAAGTACTTTAGGCTATCATGTTCTCTCTTGAATTTAAAATGCCTCTCAATGAAATATCATCACCATTTTTTATTGCATGTAAAATTGATTCCATTTCTTTTTCATATGTAGATTTCACCAAATAATTTCCCTTGAATTGTTTGCTTTCAAAATCCAATGGTCTCCCTTCCCGTGTCAATACTACTCCCATTCCTAGTCCCGATGCGTCACATTCTACTATGAATGTTTTAAAAAAATCAGGCTTTGCCAATACTAGTGTAGAATACATGGCATCCTTTAAGAGAGAAAATGCCAAAGTAGCATTATCAATCCATACAAATGAATTTTTCTTCAAGAGAGATGTGAGTGGGCCTGCAATGCATGCATAATTCTTAACAAATTTTCGATAATATATTGCAATACCCAAAAATCCTCTAAGACTCTTGATGTTATTAAGAGTAGGCCATTATGTAATATCTTGGATCTTTTGAGGGTCCACCTTAACCCCTTCCCTTGAAACGACATGACCCAAATATTCAACTTCTTGTTTCCCAAAATAACATTTGGATTTTTTTACATACTGTTAGTGTTCTATATATAGGTTGTTAGGTTTTGAATAAAATTATAGGATAAAGTCATGTCTTGGGTTAAATAAGAACATTGGATGATTTTTTCTTAAATCACGAGTCATAGGTTTTTTTGTCATGGGTCGGGTTTTTCTTTTTTAACCATGTAACTTATGGTTTTTGTGCCAAGATGTGGGTTGTCGTGTCACTAAACGGTTATGATGCTGTTTCAAGACAGCCATAGTCAGTCTTGTCAAAGTTCTAATAGTTTCATGAAATCAAATCTATCAAGGGCATGTGGAATCATCAAGAAAATCATTGTGCAATGCAAGTTGCTGTACAACATCCTAATGTTGTGTATGGAAGTACGACAAGGTATGATGGCACAATTCACGATTTAATTGAAGTTATCTTTCAAATTTATCCTCCCTCCATGTAAATAAAGCATCAATAAATCATTTCTCTTCATCCAAAATTTCAAAACCTCCCGGTCAAGTTTGTTGCGCAAAGATTCCTATTGTTTTTCGTTGCTGTGGAAAGGGCGCATAGGACGTTGTTGTTTGTTACTGCGCATAAGACACTACTCTCATTTGCTGCAAAAAAATTCCTTGTTCTGTTCGTTGATGCACACTGCGTAGAGGTTAATAGTTTTATTTTTGCTGCACAAAGGTTACTATTTTCATTTGATGCGCAGAGGTTAATATTTTCATTTGATGCGCAAAGGTTACTATTTTTGTTGAGCAAAGGATATAGAGTATCAAAATTTGAAGTGTTAACTTGATACAACAAGTTGAAAATTGTAATCTATTGCTTTGCACCTGTTCTAATCATCGCTGCACACAGTCTACACAAGATTGACACATACCAACATCATGACAACTCCTGAACATAGAAGAGATAATGTAAAGGGTGGTGATTTCGTGAGGTTTGAGCCACATGGTTTGAATTTGGTAAACACAGACCCAACAATCAAAGCATCCTTTGAACAAATGGGTTGCATTAGGTTTTTTGAA
Organism: Picea engelmannii; assembly: GCA_009831015.1. Classification (NCBI taxonomy): domain Eukaryota; kingdom Viridiplantae; phylum Streptophyta; class Pinopsida; order Pinales; family Pinaceae; genus Picea; species Picea engelmannii. The sequence goes on along the minus strand of ML813370.1, from coordinate 118,145 downwards.
AAACTTCAGGGGTACAAAAAACACGCGGTGAGGGAGTTTGTAGAGAATTTTGATGGGACTAAGGCTAAGGTGGGAAACCTCAAGTTGAAGGTTTATGAATATAACATTGTTGTTGTAACAAAAATACCTTCTCATGGAGAACAATGGTTCAAAGGTATGAAGTTAGATCTGTCTTGCCATCATGATTTTCTTAAGCCTGAATTTACAAATACTAAATTCCGAGCTACCATTCCTAGAGAGTTTCTATTGGAAATTCATAGTGATTTGCTGAGGGTTATCCAGAGGTTTTTTACATGTGAAGGGAGATTTAATAGGGTTTACCAATACCATATCAGGATCTTAATGCACTTCACTGGTAAGAATCCTTTGAATCTACCATATTACCTTTTTAGAAGTCTAGGAAGGTTGGATGAAAGAGTACAACTAAGGAAGGATCAAGGAGATGCTAGCCTCTTCCATTTTTCTTTGATCAAATTGACAGTGTTGGAAGAACTCAAAAAGAGAAATCAAGACTGGTAGTGTTTCTAAATTCATCAAGCATAGCAGTAGATTCCCTAGGCAACCCACAAAGTTTGAGAAATGCACCCTCATCAGTAGAAATAAATGCAACATCAATCCCTGAGAGTTCTGTTAAGAAAAGGGAAAAAGAGACTGAAGAGCCTGTAGCAAGTTAGCAAGATAAAAAAAAAGGGAAGAAACTACAATTCTCTCTAGAAGTGACCGAAGCTCCTAGAAAACCACTCACCAAGTCTGCAACAAAGAGAATTCATGTTATACATACATCACAAGAAATTAGTGAGACTCCAGAAACCTTCATATAACCAACCCTCTCAGATGACAGAGACACTTCAAGTATTGAGTTGCAAGAACAATTGAAGAAGGCTCACTTTGTCATAGCACAGTTGCAACATGAAAATAGAGAATTGAAGAAGAAGTCTCTAGAAGAAGATTTCGGGAAAGATACCTCTGTGATAGGAGAAAGGTCAACACTTTCAACTCCAATTGGTTCCAAAACAAGGAGTAAAGGGAAATAAATAGAGAAAACTCCAGAGGTAGAGGAGATTCTAAAGCTTAGTGTGCCTTTAACAAGGTCCTCAACTAGGAAGTTGCAACATCAAGAGGAAATACCAGTACATAATCAACCAACATAAAATAAAGATGAGGAAGGAAAACACACTTTCAAGAGGGTAAATAAACATCTCAGAGAGGCACAAAATGTGATATTTCAACTCAGAGAGAGAGACATGGAATCCAAAATGAAGTTTGCAGAACACCTAAGAGACTGTGGACTTGCAATAGACAAAGTTGCATCAATGGTGAGAAGGACCCTGCCATTACACAGACAATTGAAGAGTTTTTATCAACAAAACCTCATTTTGAGAAAGGAGAACAAGACCCTCAAGAAAAGTTTGAAGCAGGTGGAGATTGGAAAGAAGGGCAAGCTTGACTTGCTAGCTGAAGCAGCCGAGAACTGAACCACTGAGACTTTTTTGACACATTTTTGTCATTTTTCCATTTTGAATCCTTTTTTGCAAAAGGTCACATACATATGCACATTATTTTATCAAAGAGGCACTATTACTCATGGGTTTGATCAAAACAATTTTTGTTGCACAACTCTGCTGCATTTTTCCTGTAGGTGGTGATTGCACATCGAACTTGTTGCGCAACAATGAAAAAATGACCAGAACACCTCCAACTTAGATTGACTGGTTCGACAAGTGTGACAACTCATCTCCAATGAACATCAATAGTGGAAACCACAAATTTTGTTTTCATTTATTTTCATATCAAAGTTGTCGTAGTTAAATCAAATGAGTCCAAGTCGACTCCTTCTTTTTAGCAATTTGTTAAATATCTCATGCTGATTATGTGCAATTGTTAGCATTGTTGTAGTATCATAGTTGGATCCGAATTTGATACTACAGACATATGTTTTTGTATATATTCATGAAGCCATGAAAACTAAAGGGTTGGAAAGTGTGTATAGGAATACTATTGAACGTATTAAATTTTTTCCTTGTTGTTAATGAAAGCATTGTTGGATCAAAAGTCCTTGAGTTTTGACCAGAGAGATACATGTGATTGTGATATTTTATGCATGTGATATCTCATTATTTTCTTTCATGTTTTATACTTGATATTGTATGGTTTCTTCTCTATGTTGATATGAAATATATGTATCCGAACTCATCTTTATCATATGCTCTATTGCATGTATTTCGAGTTGTTTTTCTGCTATAATTTCTTCGAGATTCATCCTTGTTAGATGCCTTGAAGGATTATTGTTTTCTCTGTAACCTGTTGTCTACAACATATCTATTTGGATTAGAATATTACTTTCTATCTTGCCTCCATTCAGTCTTTTCTTAAATCTACTAGGTATCCAACAAGTTTTATTGACTTTTGACTTTAGTGACTCCATAGTCCAATGTAATTTCTGTTCATATTGCAACCAACCCTATAAATTCATTTAACTTAGAGATCTATCCTTTGAGTTAAACCAAATCAATCCTTTTAGTGATTGATTTGAAGAAAGAGATCCCTCTCTCGTTAGAAGGAATAAATTCCAACCCCAAGTTGGTTTTGACGTTAATCCTGTACCTATTTCCTCCCCAACCAAGGAAATTACAAAGAGATAACATTTTAACGCCATTTCTGGGGACCGAAGGTAAAATTTTCCCTGGGAAAATGATTTTTTTTCTTCTAAAACTGGTTCCTGAGAGTGACAGTGATCTGGATACAGCTTTGGCTAGATTTTCACTCCGACGAATCCAAATTTGAAGATCAATTACTGAAGATAAATTTTGTTATAGAATCCTGGCTACCCAAAGAAAATACACAAGGCATCATCCAGATCCAGATCCTCCACAATCCATTGACAACCCAGAAGGAATTATGCACAAAATTAATAAAAAAGAAACTCAATCAGGTATTTTTTTGGACAAAGTTTTGTCATTTCCTAAAGGTGGAGTAAAAAGCATTGATGACCTTGAATTTGATATTAAATTTGAGTAGTCCTTGTTTAGATCCAAGTTAGAATCTGATTTGAATTAAATTATATTTGATGAAAATAAATTTCAAACCTTGATTCTTGTTGTTCCTATCCAAGTTGTAGTAATTCCCAGTCATATCATACAATCATGTCAAAATCCTCCTAGAGTTATGGCAGCAAGATTTCCCCCATTAGTCCTCCCTGCTGCACTTCATGATATACCACAAAATTATGCACAAAGAATCAAACAGTTTGATGCAGAAGGGGATGTAACAACCCAACAACATGTAGATAGGTTCATTGATTTCATAGATCTTGAAAATTCATATGATGAAGATGTTAAGACGAGGTTATTTGCCCAAAGTTTTCTAGGAGCAGTTAAGAAATGGTTTAAAGCTCTCCCAACGAATATCAGTCCTAACTTTGAAAATTTTGAAATTCTTTTTCTTGGGAGATGGGGAAGTAAGAAAAACCCTTTGCATTATTGACACAATACAACCATTTAAAGAGACTCCATGCTGAGAAAGTACACGAGTTTTCCAGTAGATTTATGAAGGTTTATAACTCCATTCCTAATCAAGTAAAGCCTCCCCCAGGAGTTGCTCAACTCCATTATGCTGATACATTCGAGAGTGAATTTTCCTTGTTACTAAGAGAAAGAAGGTCCACTTCTCTGACTGTTATGATGAATGATGCAATTGAAGTGGAAGTGAATTTATCTGCATAAGGGAATATCAAGCTCCAAATAGAAGATGATAGAAAGAAATCTAAAGAATAAATTCTAGCTTCTACTTCTCAAGGTTCAGATGAAAAATTTGACTTAATAGTACACACTATGGAGAAATTGGTAGAAAAATTGTCATTGGATGATAGGCACCGTGACCTTAAATCCATAAATCAAAATTTTAGGAGACCTCCAGTTCCTCATATAAGATAGAGAGAACAAAGGATTCCAGATGATCAACCAGTTAGACCTCCTTTCCAAAATAATTATGTTGCAGATTTGTTTGAGGAACCTCCCGAAGATATTCATTGTTTTGGCCTAGAAGGGTCACACACTTACTTAAATAAAGAAGAACACGATATGTTTATGCAATATCAGGAATCAAGGGAGAAATAGGATTACATGAACGGATATTAGAATGCCATCATGGAATTCCAAAAACAATATAACCTAAGGAATAAGAAAATTGTAGCTAGTACTCCAAAGGACCCTAGAGATGACATGCCCTCTTCCAATCATCAAGGAAATGTTTTTCCAAAGAAGGATACGCCAGATAAAAGAAAACAGAAAGAATATCCTCCTAGATATGTTCCAGAGGTAAGAAGAGAAGAAATTCTAAAAGAAGTAGAAAAATCTCAACCCTCCTTTAATTTTGGAAATGAAATGGCAAAGATTAATATTTTTGTACCTTTTAATGAACTGATCAGAAATATGGAACACAAAATTCAGTTTGTAAAGATTATTAAAATGGAACCTAATTCAGACACCCTTAATGTACAAGATGACCATCCTACTATTTTATTTGTTCCCCGAGTTGAGGAAATTGGCAATGATTATGATGCACCTCCTTTCTATGTTAGCTTACATATCCATAATGTAACTCTTCATAATGCAATGTTAGATTCAAGAGAATCTCACAACTTGATGCCAAAGGTGATCATGGAAGAGTTGGGTTTGGATATCACCAGACCATGCACATATCTGTTTTCTTTTGATTCAAGAAAGGTGAAATGTGAGGGTTTAATCAAATATATTGTTGTTATTTTAGCTCAGATCCCATAAAAAACTATGATAATGGATGTAGTTGTTGCATAAATTCCTCCTAAATTTGGAATGTTACTATCAAGATCACGGTTTGCTAAACTCAAGGATACCTTGCAAATCGACATGTCCTATGCCACAGTGCCAATCTTCAGTTAGGACAAAACCATACATGAAGGTTCATTTGAAATACATGGTGAGCAGGAAAGATAAACCCAACAATCATCTTATTTACTCAATTGAGACTAACATTGGATCTTCTATATTCTATAATGATTTATGTTTTGAAGAAGATGATCAGATTGTTTCAAAGGATCAACAAAAAGGATCAGTTTCAGAAGAAACCAATAAAGAGGATGAAGGTGTGTGGAATGTGGATTTTTATGGGCCAGTCAACAAAGAGGGAGCAAGAGATGGTGTTTGGATCATTTCACCCGATCTTCACAACTGTGTTCTTATAAATTGGATTTTTATTGCACCAATAATATTGATGAATATGAAGCTCTCATTTTAGGATTGGGGGTTTTAAAGGATTTAAAGGCTAAGAAGGTATATGTGCATGGCGATTCTGAGCTTATAATCAACCAAATTAAAGGTACATATCAAAAAAAGAATCCTAGAATGAGAACCTATAGGAATTCGATCCTGGATTTGCTTGAAATTTCTCTGAATATAACATTTCAGTGGTACCATGGGAATATAATAAGATTGCAGATGATGTTGGCACATCAACAAGAATTTTTAAAATTCCAATTTATCCCAACAAGAAATATGAAATTGAAGTAAAACACAAGCCATGTATTCCAGATAATGTCATGTTAAAATTTTAATCAAAAAGTACCTAGGCAAGTGTTTCTCATCCCTAGGTGCCTAAGGGGTGAGAAAGTGACTAATGTGGGCCCTAGTCATTTAATTTGTGAGATGCAAATTAAAAGGTGACTTTATGACTTTAGTGAGGGTGAGTGAAAAGACACTCAATCTCATCCACTCATCTAATCCAATCTCAACCGTTGGATTAAGAAACTCCTCACCTACATCATGAGGTCGATTAGGGTTGGAGGGTGCACCCCTTGTTGGGTTGTTCATTCAATTTTTGGAGAGAAAGAGAAGGAGAGAGGTCGAGCTTTGAGAAGAGGAAAAATTTGCAGAAGAGGCATGCATCCCAAGGAAACTAGCAGGCATGGTTTTCAAGGCAGCAGAGAACAAGGAAGAATAGGTCGTATAGTACGGATTTGAAGAGGCCGTACAACCATTAATGTGCAAATTTTTTTAGGTAGACAACAACAGGTTATTTTGAGATTATTGGCATGCATTCCAAGGCTTCCGTACAGTGTTTTTCAGGCACAAAAATCAACGAAGGTGTTGAGCATGATTTTCTGGGCAAAGAAAATCCATACAGTCCGTACGGATCTAAACAGAATTCGAGGGCCGTACTGTCATAAATCCTTGGCACATTTTTAAAGGGTAGTGGCACATTTTTCAAGACAATTTACTGTTGGGTTTTTCTGTACAGTTGCAGCAGAAGTTTGGCATGCAAAATGAGAAAATTTGTACAATATTTATTGCTAGGACAACTGTACTGTGGTACCGATTTTTGGTTCATAAATCGAGGAGCAATCTCCAGGACTGTACATATAAGTTTGTGTAAGTTTTGAAGATGAATATGTTGTAAAATAATTTCTCAGAAGCCCATAAATAATAAAAAGCCATCTCTCACTGGTTTTCCCCTTGTGGGTTTTTCCAGGGTCGATGTTAGACCAAAAATCTCTGTGTCAATAATTTTCTGAGTTTTATATGCTGCTGATATTTTATTTCTGCGTTATAAACGAAGTTTAGAATCCTCATGTTTCAGTTCTGAAATTATTGTTCTGCTGAGTTTTATTTGCTATGATAAAATTGGGTTTGGGCATTAAACATTGGCTGAGAAATCAGCGATACTAAAACTGGGTTGGGGTCTGAACAATTTACATGGTATCAGAGATGAGTTGAAAACAAGCAGAAATTTCAATAGTCTGGGACAACGGTCACTTCACAGGGTAGATTTTTGAATTTTTATTTTCAACAGAAAGGGGTCAATGGCTACAGGTTTGAGAGTTGAGGATAGACTTGATGGGGCAACAAATTTTGGTGCTTGGAAGGAAAGGATGATCTTTCTTTTGCAAGAAAACGAGTTGTGGGACATTGTGGAAAATACCGCAACTCATCCTGTTGTGGTACCTACTGATGCTACTCTTCTTGCAACTTACACTGAAAAGAGTATCAAGGCTAAGAGGATTATTCTTGATGCCATCAAGGACCATTTGATTCCTCACTTGACGGGGAGAACAAATGCCTATGATATGTGGGAGTCTTTGACTAAATTGTACCAGAGTACAAATGAGAACCGAAAAATGGTTTTGAGGGAAAAACTAAAGAGCATAAAAATGACCATGGCTGAAAATGTGGTCACATACCTTACTAGATTGACACAGGTGAGGAATGAGCTTGGAGTTGTGGGGGAGGCCATAGTTGACAGTGAGCTTGTGAGAACAACATTGAATGGAGTTTCCAAACAATGGGATGTTTTTGTGGAGGGCATTGTCGCTAGGGAGAAGCTTCCCAATTGGGAATGTCTTTCGGATGACTTTGTTCAGGAGGAGACCCGAAGAGGTTATGTACATGGAAGTTCATCTACAGGTCATGAGGAGGAGAATGTGGCTCTTTCTACCACTAGCAAGAAGAAGTTCAAAAAGGGTCCAAAGGGAGGAAACAAGCCCAAGGGTGAAGGGAAGAAAGACATGATCAAAGTCAAGTACTTTGCATGCCATAATTTTGGGCACTATGCAGGTCAGTGTCCTGACAAGAAGAAGAAACAAACATCAAATTCAACAACGATGGAAGAGTTTTCCACCAAGTTTGACAAGGAGTTTTCCTTGGTTGTGTGTCTATCCACGGGGAACACTCATTCAGATACTTGGTATATTGATAGTGGTGCCTCTCGCCATATGACAGGGGTTCATGAGCACTTGACATACCTCACACAGATTGGAGATGTTGAGGTAGTGTTTGAAGATGACCGGGAGGTCAAGGCAATTGGTTGCAGGACTGTATCATTTTAGAGGGAGTCTTTGCCTCCCATGTCTTTGACAGAGGTTCTATATGTTCCGGGCTTGAAGAAGAACTTAGTGTCAGTTTCTACCATTGAGGAGAGGGGCTATGAGGTCTTGTTCCGTGATGGGCAGGTGCTCCTTTACCCAAAGGGGTCTAGTGTCATTTTATCCAAAGTGATTGGGACTAGACATGAGAAGCTGTATAAGTGTATGTTCCAGCTAGTGAGAGCATTGATTCATACTACCAACAACAACAATGACCTATGTGAGCTATGGCACAGAAGGATGACACATTTTCACCATGGGGATTTGAGGGTCCTGAGGGAGATGGTGACAGGAGTTCCAAATTTCAGTTTAGAGCACCATGAGTTGTGCAAGGGGTGTGCTTCGAGAAAGTACACCAAGAATGCTTTTTTAAGAAGTGACAGTAGAGAAGCAGGGATTCTTGATCTTATACATTCAAATGTATGTGGCCCGATGTCTTCACCATCATTGACTGGTTTCCTATACTATGTTGTATTCATTGATGACTTCTCATGGAAGTCTTGGATTTTCTTCATGAATACCAAAGGACAGGTCTTCAGTCGGTTTCGAGATTTCAAAGCTTTTGTGGAGAACCAGACAGGGAAGAAAATTAGAGTCTTGAGATCGGACAATGGGGGTGAGTATACCTCCAAGGAGTTCATGGACTTCTGTGCAGGAGAGGGCATCAGGAGAGATTTGATTGTTCCTTACAACCCACAAAAGACTGGGGTTGCAGAGAGGAAGAACAAGGCCATTGTTGGGGATGCAAGAGCCATGCTACATGATCAGGGGTTGCCACTATTTCTATGGGTTGAGGCATGCTACACTGCATTTTATCTGCAAAACAGGAGTCCTCACAAGGTTGTGGGGAGCATGACTCCTGAGGAGGAGTTTTCTGGGAAGAAGCCTAAAGTGGGGCACTTTCATATTTTTGGGTGCATCACATATTCATATGTCCCTTCTGAGAAGAGGAAAAAGCTAGAGCCCACGACAGAGAGAGGGATCTTCGTTGGGTACAATGAGACTTCAAAGGCTTTCTGTATATACCTTCCTTCCTTGAGAAAGACTTTCTTGAGGAGGAATGTCATATTTGAGGAGAAAAGAGCCTTTAGGAAGTCTAGAGGGATAGAGAAGGGTGAGCAGTCTTCACCTCATATTCAGGTGAGTTCGCAGTAGACTAAAGTGACACAGAGTTTGGGGCCACCAGTTTCGGGGATGACAGGTTCACAGGTGACAGGGTCACAAGATTCAGGTTCATAGGCTATTGGTCCACAGGGTTCAGGATCGAGTACTCCAGAGTCTACTTTAGGATCACTGTCTTCAGGAGATGGGGTTGAGAAGGGAGAGTCCCCTCCACGGGACACTACTTCAAAGAGGAGGAAGCCCAAGTGGATTCAGGATACTTTGAGGGAGGCACAAGGTTCGGTGGGGAATCCCAAAAAGGAAGTGAGGGAGAGTAAACCTCCCGAGAGGTTTTGCAGCTACATCGCGATGGTGAGAAGTATTCGGGAGTATGATCCTTCCACTTTTGAGGAGGCTACTAGTAGACAGGTTTGGAGAGATGCCATGATGGAAGAGTACAATTCCATCATGAAGAACGATGTATGGGAAGTTGTTCCTAGACTTGAGGGGAAGTTAGTGGTGACTTCCAGGTGGATCTATAAACTAAAGCATGTTGCAGATGGAAACACTGAGAAGTACAAAGCTGGTTTTGTGGCTCGAGGGAGTCGACTATGATGAGACCTTTGCGCCGGTTGCTAGATATACTTCAATCAGGGCAGTGATCTCCATTGCAACAAAGATGGGTTGGAAGATCCACCAGATGGATGTGAAGACTGCATTTCCGAATGGTATTATACATGAGGAGGTATATATTGAGCAACCATTGGGCTTTGAGGTGCATGAGAGAGAGTCTCATGTATGTAGACTGAAAAAGGCATTGTATGGGCTGAAACAAGCTCCTAGATCTTGGTATTCGAGGATAGATGCCTATTTGCAGTAGTTGGGTTTTGAGAAGAGTGAGGCGGATCCCAACCTATACTACATTGTGGTTGGAGAGGATCCTCTCATTCTTCTGCTATATGTAGATGATCTATTCATTACAGGGGAAAAGAGACTCATCAACAACTATAAGGAAAGCCTTGCTTTAGAGTTCGAGATGACTGATATCAGACTGATGCATTACTTTTTGGGATTGGAGGTTTGGTAGGAGCTTGGACACATCTTCCTGGGACAGGGGAAGTATGTGTGTGACATTCTGAGCATATTTCAAATGGGGGATTGTAGGCCCATGACCACTCCCATGATTACCAACTGGAAGAAGATTCACGCTTCTAAGTCATAGTTGGTGGATTCCACTTTGTATCGTCAGTTGATCAGGTCATTGATGTATTTGGCCAATACTAGGCCAGATATTTGTTTTGCTGTCAACACTCTCAGTCAGTTCATGGTGGAGCCTAGGAGAGTGCATTGGGTGGCAGCAAAACATGTGCTCATGTATCTTTATGGAACAGTAGATTATGGTCTGGACTATCAGAGAGGAGATGGAGTTAATTTGGTTGGCTATACAGATTTATATTGGGCAGGATGTGTCAGTGACAGGAAGAGCACTTCAGGGTCCTATTTCAGATTGGGCTTAACAGTTGTGTTGTGGTTCAGTCGGAAGCAAAAGTCAGTGGCTTTGATTTCTACAGAGGCTGAGTATATGGCAGCCAATCAAGCCATTTGTGAGGCCCTTTGGCTTCACAAGTTGTTGGTGGGATTGTTCAGTGTGCAGTTGAGGCCTATTGTGATTTACTGTGATAATCAAAGTTGCATTAAACTCTCAGAGAATCCAGTTTTTCATGATCGATCTAAGCATATAGAGATTCATTATCACTTCATTCGTGACTACGTTCAGAGAGGAGTTGTGGAGCTACAATACATATCTACAGAGGAGTAGGTTGCATACATACTCACCAAGACATTGGGCAGAGACAAATTTGTATTTTTCAGGGACAAGCTTGGAGTGGTGAGTAACACTTTCCTCAGTAAGAGGGAGTGTTAAATTTTAATTAAAAAGTACCTAGGCAAGTGTTTCTAATCCCTAGGCGCCTAAGGGGTGAGAAAGTGCCTAATGTGGGCCCTAGTCATTTAATTTGTGAGATGAAAATTAAAAGGTGACTTTATGACTTTAGTGAGGGTGAGTGAAGAGACACTCAATCTCATCCACTCATCTAATCCAATCTCAATCGTTGGATTAAGAAACTCCTCACCTACCTCATGAGGTCGATTAGGGTTGGAGGGCACACCCATTGTTGGGTTGTTCATTCAATTTTTGGAGAGAAAGAGAAGGAGAGAGGTTGAGCTTTGAGAAGAGGCATCATTTGTAGAAGAGGCATGCATCCCAAGGAAACTAGCAGGCACAGTTTTCAAGGAAGAAGACAACAAGGAAGAACAGGCCGTACAATACGAATTTGAAGAGGCCATACAACCATTAATGTGCATAGTTTTCGAGGTAGACAACAACAACTTATTCTGAGAGTATTGGCATGCATTCCAAGTCTGTCGTATAGTGTTTTTCAGGCACAAAAATCGAGGAAGGTGCTGGGCACAATTTTCTGGGCAATGAAAATCCGTACAGTCCATACAGATTTGCACAGAATTCGTGGGCCATACTGTCATAAATTATGGGCGCATTTTTCAAGGGTAGTGGCATGTTTTTCAAGACAGTTTACTGTTGGGTTTTTCCGTACAGTTGCAGCTGAAGTTTGGCATGCAAAACGAGGACAGTCCATACAACATTTATTGCTGGGACAATCGTACTGTGGTATAGATTTCTGGTTCAGAAATTGAGGAGCAATCTCCAGGACTGTACATACAAGTTTGTGTAATTTCTGAAGATGAATATGCTGTAAAAGAATTTCTTAGAAGCTCATAAATAATAAAAATCCCTCTCTCACTGGTTTTTCCCTTGTGGGTTTTTCCAGGGTCGATGTTAGACCGAAAATATCTGTGTCAACAATTTTCTGAGTTTTATATGTTGCTGATATTTTCTTTTTGCGTTATAAACGAAGTTTAGAATACTCATGTTTCAGTTATGAAATTATTTTTCTGCTGAGTTTTATTTGCTGTGATAAAACTGGGTTTGGGCATTAAACATTGGCTGAAAAATCAGCGAGACTGAAACTGGGTTGGGGTCTAAAAAATTTACATGTCAGACACTGGCAATTATTTGAAGATGACGAACATATTATCAGATTTCTGTAGTCGAAAGAAGAGTATAAAAATGTCCAAATTCATGAAGAATTTTTTTATGATGAAGATGAAAATGCAAATCTTGTATCATTCTAAGATGGGTATGTAAATCAGATAGCAGGAAGAGAGATTATTCAACTAAAGAACAATACAATTCCAAAGGGTGTCGTGCCTCTTGAAAAATTGTTTGATGAAAATGACGTGGCTAAAAATCCTAGGGTAAGTCCAAATGAAAGTGAGGTTGATGACTTTAATATAGGGACTGATAAAGAACTTCAAATTTTCAAGTTGTCTAAGTCCTTATCCTTTGAAAATAGAAAGAAATATCTCGAATTAATGAGATATTTTTCTGATGTGTTTGCTTGGAGTTATGAAGACCTAAAGGTTTATGATAAAGGCATCATTCAACATACAATACCAATTGAAGAAGATCAGAAACCTTTCAAAAAAAAAATTAAGAAGAATAAATCCACTCTTGTTGTCACTCAATGAGAAAGAACTAAGGAAGTTATTTGATGCCAAGATAATTGTTTCTTTGAGATTCTCCAAATGGCTGGCTAACTTTGTACCCGTCAGAAAGAAAAATGGTGAAATAAGGCTTTGTATAGATTTTAGAAATTTGAATAGAGTTTCTCTTAAAGACAATTATCCTTTGCCAAAAATGGATCACATCCTACAAAATATTGTGGGCTCCCAGAGAATGTCAATGTTGGATGGGTTTTCTGGATATAACCATATTATGGTGCACCTGGATGACCAAGAGAAGATAACATTTACAACCCCATGGGGCACTTTCATGTATGCTAAGACACCTTGAGGACTCATGAATGCAGGGGAAACTTTCCAGAGGGCTATGGACATAGCATTTGCTGAGGAGAAAGATAAATTCATTGTGATTTACTTGGATGATATAACTGTGTATTTTGATTTTGAAAGTGAACATTTGCAACATTTGGAACATGTGTTTCAAAAATGTAGAAAATTTTGGATCTCTCTTAACCCCCAAAAGTCAAATTTTTCCGTGCAAGAAGGTAAACTTCTAGGACACATTATTTCAAGAGATGGGATCAAAATTGACCCTAACAGAGTGGCTGCAATACAAAAAATCAATATTCCAAGGAGAAAAAAATAGGTACAATCCTTTTTAGGTAGGGTAAAATTTTTAAGAAGGTTGATCCCTAACCTTGCTGAAATAATAAAGCATATCAAAAATATGTTGAGGAAAGAAAATGAAATAAAATGGACAACATATGCAAAACATTCTTTTGAAGAGGTGAAAGAATTTCTAACCAAAGCTCCTGTGTTGATCAACTCAGATTTTGCAAAGGATTTTATTGTTTTTTCTTTTGCCTCAGAGCACACTATAGCAAGAGTATTAATGCAGAAAAATGATGAGAACCAGGAGCAACCTATTGCCTTTTTCAATAGGTATTTAAGATATCTAACTCTTAAGTACAATATTATGGAGAAACAAGCCTATGCCTTAGTTAAGGCTTTGAAAGAATTCAGGATGTATGTTTTACACTCTCATGTCCTTGCATATGTTCCAAATAGTGTTGTGAAAGATATATTGACTCAATTTGATCCTGAGGGCAAAAGAGGTAGGTGGATTGCAGCCTTGTTGGGATATGATGTGGGAATTAAGCCTACAAAATTAATCAAAGGACAAGGTCTTTCTCAAATGATGAATCAATCAAATTTTGAGTAATTGGGAGTAAATTTTATTGTTGATCTCTCACAAGATATAGAAGAAGAATCCCCTCCTTAGGTAAGCCATAAATTTTTGGATTCATCTTGGTATAGTGACATCATCTTTGTTTTAAAAAATTTGTAGGCCCCTCCTGAATTGTCAAAAACTAAAGCCAGATTTTTGAAGCAAAAAGCAATGAAGTTTTGCATGCTTTATGATTCCCTCGATTGGAAAGACTCAGGTGGAGTATTATTGAAATGTCTTATAGAAATTGAAGCTCAACAAACTGTGAAAGAGTTTGATGAAGGTGATTGTGGAGTTCATCATTACTGGAAGAAAACAATTAATAAAATTATGAGATCATGTTTCTATTGGCCTATCATATTTGCTGATGTATATAAGAAGGTTTCCACTTGCCATGAATGCCAGTTTTTTGAAGGAAAAAGAAAGCTTATGCCTTTGCCTCTGAAACCGGTTTCTGTAGAATCCCCTTTCCAACAATGGGGTTTGGATTTCATAGGGGAAGTACATCCTTCATCTTTGGCTCAACACAGATGGATTTTAACAACCACATATTATTTCACGAAATGGATAGAAGTTGTACTTACCCGTCAAGCCACTGATTCAGTCATCATACAATTTCTGGAAAGCAATATACTCTCAAGGTTTGGTTGTACAACAAGGATTATTACAGATAACACTGTTGCTTTTAAGTCTAGGACACTAGTTGAATTCTGCACTAATTATGGTATCACACTCAGTCACTCAACAACCTATTACTCACAAGGTAATGGTTTGGCTGAATCATCTAATAAGAGTTTGACCAGGATCATCAAAAAGTTACTACATGAAAATAATAAATCTTGGCACAAGAAGCTATTTTTTGCACTTTGGGCAGATAGAGTGAGTACAAAGAAGTCTATTGGCACATCTCCATTTCAGCTTGTTTATGGTACATAGGTAGTTTTTCCTAATTCTATTGGATTTCCAGTCATGAAGTTGTTGCAAGAAGTAGATGCTGAACCAAACCATGTTCAGAGAAGAATAAGTCAGTTAGTTCATGATCATCAAATGAGAGAAGATGTTTTTTTATAATTTTCAACTATATCAAGACAAAATGAATAAATTTTTTGACAGGAGAACTAAGGCTGATGACTTTCATATTAGTGATTTGGTTTTAAAATGAGATGCAAAAATTGAAGACAAGGGTAAACATTCTAAATTTGAAAATATTTGGAAGGGGCTATACAAAGTTGCATCATATCATGGGAATAATGCATTCCTATTACATGAGATCAATGGAGAATACATCAGTGGAGGACTTGTTAATGGCAGGTTTCTCAAGCACTATTTTACTTAAATTATTTCATTTGTTTTCCACTTCATTGTAACTATTCATTTTCTTTAGTATTTTTCGTTTTGGATACTACTCAACAAATTTGAAGCCTGAAGAGAAGGCCCTAAGGTCCGATGATTAATTCCAAGTGTGTTTGTACGTAAAATATCAAGTCAACTTGAATCATTTTAGTAGAAAATAAAGAGCCCAATGGATAAGGCTACTAGTCTATCTATTCTTTGGCACCTCATAGGGAGGATGCCATCCCCATTGGAGCCTGTGTTAGTGTCATATAAATAGGTTGTTAGGTTTTGAATAAAATTATAGGATAAAGTCATGTCTTGGGTTAAATAAGAACATTGGATGATTTTTTCTTAAATCATGAGTCATAGGTTTGTTTGTCATGGGTAAGGTTTTTCTTTTTTAACCATGTAAATTATGGTTTTTGTGCCAAGATGTGGGTTGTCGTGTCACTAAAGGGTTATGATTTCACTGCAAGATGATTAGTGCCAGTGTTGCCAAAGTTCTAACAGTTTCATGAAATCAAATCTATCAAGGACATGTGGCATCATCAAGAAAATCAATGTGCAACACAAGTTGTTGTACAACATCCTAATGCTGCGTATGGAAGTACGATGAGGTATGATGGAATAATTCATGATTTAATTGAAGTTATATTTGAAATTTATCCTCCCTCCATGTAAAGAAATCATCAAGAATTCATTTCTCTTCATCCAAAATTTCAAAACCTCCCAATCAAGCTTGCTGCGCAAATATTCCTGTTGTTGTTCGATGCTACATAAAGGGCGTAGAGGACGATGTTGTTTGTTACTGTGCAGAAGACACTACTCTCATTTGCTGTGCAAAATTCCCTTTCTATGTTCATTTCTGCGCACTGCGTAGAGGTTATATTTTTATTTTTGATGCGCAGAGTTTGCTATTTTCATTTGCTGCATAGAGGTTACTATTTTGATTTGTTGCACAGAGGATCCAAAGTATCCGAATTTGAAGTGTTAACTTGATACAACAAGTTGAAAATTGCAATTTGTTGCTGTGCACCTATTCTAATCATCATTGCACACAATCTATATAGGGTTGACACATACCAACATCATGACAACTCCAGAACGTAGAAGAAAGAATGTAAAGGGTGGGGATTTCGTGAGGTTTGAGCCACAAGGTTTGAATTTGGTAAACATAGACTCAACAATCAGAGCATCCTTTGAACAAGTGGGTTGCATTAGGTTTTGTGAAAAACACCAGGGGTACAACAAACATGTGGCGAGGGAGTTTGCAAAGAGATCTTTGATGGAACTAAGGCTAAGGTGGGCAACCTCCAATTGTAGGTTTCTGAAGATAGCATTGCTGCTGAAACATAAATCCCTGTTCATGGAGAAAAGTGGTTTAAAGGTATGGAATTAGATCTGTCTTACCATCATGATTTTCTGAATCATGAATTTAGAAATACTAAATTCGGAGCTACCATGTCTAGAGAGTTTTTATTGGAAATTCATAGTGATTTGTTGAGGGTTATCTAAAGGTTTTTTACATGTGAAGGGAGATTTAATAGGGTTTACCAATACCATATCAACATCTTAATTCACTTCACTAGTAAGAATCCTTTGAATCTACTCTATTACCTTTTCATAAGTCTAGGAAGGATGGATGACAAAGTACAACTAAGGAAGGAGCAAGGAGATGCTAGCCTCTTCCATTTTTCTTTGATCAACTTGCTAGTATTGGAAGAACTAAAAAAGAGAAATCAAGATTGGGAGTCTTTTCTAAATTCATCAAGCATAGCAGTAGATTCCCTAGGCATCCCACAAATTTTGAGAAATGCACCCTCATCAGTAGAAATAACTGCAACATCAATCCCTGAGAGTTATGTTAAGAAAATGGAAAAATATACTGAAGAGCCAGTAGCAAGTCAGCAGGATAAAAAGAAAGTGAAGAAACTTCAATTCTCTCGAAAAGTGACCAAAGCTCCTAGAAAACCACTCACCAAGTCTGCAACATAGAGACTTCCAATTATACATACATCACATTAAATTAGTGAGACTCCATAAACCTTCATACAACCAACCCTCTCATATGATAGAGACACTTCAAGTATTGAGTTGCAAGAATAGTTGAAGACAACTCACTTTGTCATAGCACAATTGCAGCATGAACATAGAGAATTGAATAAGTCTCTAGAAGAAGATTTCACAAAAGATACCTATGTGATAGGAGAAAGGTCAAAACTATCAACTCCAACTGGTTCCAAAACAAGGAGTAAATGGAAAGAAATAAAGCATACTCCATAGGTAGAGGAGATTACAAAGCCTAGTGTGCCTTTAACAAGGTCCTCAAATAGGAAGTTGCAACATCAAGAGGAAATCCCAACACAGAATCAACCGACAAAAAAGAAAGATGAGGAAGGAAAACAAACTTTTAAGAGGCTAAATAAACAGCTCAGAGAAGCACAAAATGTGATATTTCAACTCAGGGAGAGAGATAGGGAATCCAAAATGAAGTTTGTAGAACACCTAAGAGACTGTGGACCTGCAATAGACAAATTTGCATCAATGGTGAGAAGGACCCTGCCATTACACAGACAGTTGAAGAGTTTTTATCAACAAAACCTCATTTTGACAAGACCCTCAAGCAAAGTTTGCAGGAGGTGGAGATTGGAAAGAATGGAAAGCTTGACTTGCTAGCTGAAGCAACAAAGAACTGAACCACTGAAACTTTTTTGACACATTTGTGTCATTTTTCCATTTTGACTCCTTTTTTGCATAAGGTCACATACATAAGCACATTATTTTATCAGAGAGGCACTATTACTCATGGGTTTGATCAAAACACTTTTTGCTGCGCAACTCTGCTGCATTTTTTCCTGTAGGTGGTGATTGCGCAACAAACTTGTTGCTCAACAGTGACAGAATGACCATAACACCTCCAACTCAGCTTGAATGGTTTGAAAAGTGGGCCAACTCATCTCCAACAAACGTCAATAGTGGAAATCACAAATTTGGGTTTCATTTATTGTCATAACAAAGTCGTCATAGTTAAATAAAATGAGTCCAAGTTGACTCCTTCTTTTTAGTAGTTCGTTAAAGATCTCATGTTGATTATGTGCAATTGTTAGGACTACTATAGGATCATAGTTGGATATGAATTTGATACTATAGACATATGTTTACGTATATATTCAGGCAACCATGAAAACTAAAGGGTTGGCAAGTGTGTATAGGAATACTATTGAACGTATTATAATTTTTCCTTGTTGTTAATGAAAAAATTGATGGATCAGAAGTTCTTGAGTTTTGACCACATAGATACATGTGATTGTGACATTTTATGCATGTGATTCCTCAGTCTTTTCTTTCATGTTTTATACTTGATATTGTATGGGTTCTTCTCTATGCTGATGTGAAATATATGTATTAGAACTCATCTTTGTCAGATGCTCTGTTGCATGTAGTTCTAGTTGTTTTTCTGCTATAACATCTTTGAGATTCATCCCTATTAGATGCCTTGAAGGATTATTGTTTTCTATGTAACCTGTTGTCTACAACATATCTATTTGGCTTGGAATATTACTTTCTATCTTGCCTTTGTTCAGTCTTTTCTTTAAATATACCGGGTATCCAACAAGTTTTATTGACTTTTGACTTTAGTGACTCCATAGTCCAATGTACTTTCTATTCATATTGCAACCAACCCTATAAATTCATTTATATTAGATATCTAGCCTTTGAGTTAAACCAAATCGATCCTTTCAGTGATTGATTTGAAGAGAGAGAGCCCTCTCTGGTTGGAAGGGCTAGCTTCCAGCCCCAAGTTGGTTTTGAGGTTACCCCTGTACCTATT
This sequence comes from Picea engelmannii, assembly GCA_009831015.1. Classification (NCBI taxonomy): domain Eukaryota; kingdom Viridiplantae; phylum Streptophyta; class Pinopsida; order Pinales; family Pinaceae; genus Picea; species Picea engelmannii. The sequence continues at coordinate 99,155 of ML813370.1, read as the reverse complement.
TCCTCCTCAACCAAGGAAATTACAGAGAGATAACACATACAATTGATTTTTCTCAAGAATTTGCAAGAATTTATCCATATGTTTAATGTGGTATTCCCATGATTTTCTATAGATAAGAATACCATCAAAGAAAAACAGGACAACATTTATAAGACGAGGTTGAAATTTTTTGTTCATAAGACTTTGAAAAGTCGAAGGATCATTAGTTAACCCAAAAGGCATGACCAATAACTCATAATGCCCATCATGAGTTCTAAAAGTTGTTTTGGGAATGCCATATTTTCTTAATATTATCTAATGGTATCCTGATTTAAGATCTAACTTTGTAAAACAAGCCACTCCATAAATATCATCTAATAGCTCATCAATATCTGGAATAGGGAAATTATTATTTATGGTGATTTTGTTTAGATGTCTATAATCAGGACACATCATCCAAGAATTATCTTTTCTTCTCACCATTACTACTGGAGCTGGAAATGAACTCATGCTTGGTTTAATAATACATGAATCCAACATTTCTTGTGCAATTTTCTCAATCTCCCCCCCTTGTTGATGAGGATATCTATAAGGCCTTTTATTAGGAGGAGTATTTCCTGGTATTAGTTCGATTTGATGTTCATGATCTCTATATGGAGGTAGGCCTTTAGAAATTTCTTGGAAGACCTTATAATTCTTTTCCAATGTGCATCTTAATTCCTCTGGAATATTTAATATTCCTGCTTAACTTCCATAGAATAAAGTTTAACCACAAATCCCTTGATACCATTTTTTAGGAGCATTTCATTTTATGAGAGATGATGACTTGAGAAGGTCCATATTTTAACCCTTTGAGTTAATATTGAATACCTTCCAATTCAAATTTCATGAATAATTCATTATAGTTTGTAGAAAGTGTACCTAATGTTATCAACCATTGAATCTATAGA
>ML813370.1:78969-94735 GCA_009831015.1 Picea engelmannii | reverse complement strand
ATATATATTAGGATGCGAAAGTGGAATTATCCCCAATGGTTCTTGAATCATATGAGAAATTTCAGTTGGTAGAGGAAGGCTTTAGATCCCTACAACTATCAATAAGTATTGAAAGTATGGAAATTTATGAGTCAGGTCACGTGACACTTAGAACAAAAGATATAGAATAATCAAGTCCCTGTATTAGGGAAATCCTTAGACATCACTTGCATGTTGAACCTGCTCATGCTTTAGTGTGGAGTTGACTAGACAAAGAAGGATGAGTAAGCAATAAAATATGAATATAAATGCCAAAAATATAAGGAAATTGGATAAATTCCATACCCAACGAAGGCAACAACAAATTTATCATTCTAATCAAGGATCTCATAAGAGCACCCCCCTTATTTTATTTAATTACTAAGGAAGACCAAACACCATTGAATGAAGGTTCCAAGAAAGAGTTGTGACCAAGAAGAAGTAGTTTAATAGAGTATAAAGACCAAGATTAGAAAACAAAGGAAACTAAACAATAAATTGATAGTTAAGAGACACCAGTCAAAATAGATAACAATAGTCAGATGAAGAATCTCATCGAAAATTTAAAATAGTTGAAACCACCTCCACCTCCATTACTAACACCCTTGAGAGCTACAAAAATTCCACAAAATAACCTCCCTATATAAGAAGGATATGAAGACCCAAGAATACATTGGTTTATTTGTGATAAATTCTTTGATGCCATGGATGTAGTTGATGAAACAAAACAAATGGCACAATTTGTAGGAGCATTGAGGAAAAGAGCCCTATCTTGGTTAATGAGATTCATGGATAATCAAACCAAAACAAAAGATGAAATCCCGAGCAATTTCCTATCATTCTTCAAAACTCAATATAGTAAACATTTGGCAGCCCAAAATATCAAATAAATCAAACAATTTCAGGGTATGTCGGTACATGAATATGATAAAGGATTGAAGGGTATTCTTAGCTAGATCCCATATACTATTGACAAATAATCGATTGTACAATTGTTTGTTAAGGATACTCCATAGAATTAGGGCACTGTTAAGCATGCATGAGATAAAGTCTTGTGAAAAATCCCTCAAAAAATCTCAACAAATTGAATCTGATGACATCTAGACTACACCATCATTGGATAAAAAAGTAAAATAAAAACTTGAAATTCTAGAAAATTCATTGCAAGATATTTCTCCTAAGAAGAAGTGAATTATGCTGCACCTTTTGCATGAATGAAGGGAATGGAAGGATTATTGCAAACATCAGGAAGCAAACAATAGAGACCCATATGTTAGACTAGTCCAAGTCGACTATTATGGTGAAATTTGTCACATCATCACAAACCATATGGCAAAAGACCGTTCACACAATTTAAAAAATGGAAAACCTAAATGTTGTGCCATATGTCAAGAATCGATAGACAATATAGTGTAATTCCAACACAATGGTCGAAATCAAGAAAATTATCAAACACTTTAACATACGCAAGTCATAGATCAAAACAAAGGCCAACAATGAGGAAGATGAGAGGAAGAATACCAAGGTCAAGGTGGATATTTGGGAGGATATTGTGGTCGATATAGAAATTATGGTGAATGTGGTCGATATGGAAATTATGGTGAATGTGGTCAAGGAGGATTTGCAAAAAAATATTGCTTTGTATGCTACAAGGAAGATCACATTAGTCCAAACTGTCCATTGAAAGAATGAACCAACCTTAAATTTTGTACTAAATGTGGAGTAGGAGATCATTCCCTTGAACACTACCTCATCATGCTTGAAAATATAATGAATAGGATATTTTTCAATCTCCTACAGAGTGTCCCAAAACATGAGGTTATGAATTCTAAAAATTTAAATGTAATTACCAAATTAGGAGAAAAGAAAGAAGGGAATACAACATTGAACAAAAAAACCCAGATTAAACCTATAAGAAAACATATTTGGTATCCAAATCCTTATAAAGAAAATAAATCATGAAAAAAATTGTTCATCTATTTTATGATATAACAAAGGAAGAAAATCTATAGGAATATTGATAGAGAAAACACCAAGGGAAGGATGTAGTTCTCAATGAATTTCTTAATCTATTAAAAGAGCAAGAGTTAGCCTCTAGATTATTGGGACCACTAAATGTTCTCAAAGAACATAAAGAAGAACAAAAAACATGTAAAAAATGGTGCCAATTAACTCAAGGAGAAAAACCCTAGGAAAATTATGATCCACAATCCAACTTGAAAATCAAGGGATTTATGGTTTTGTAGGTCGTTGTTGACTTTGGATCCTAGGTAAACATTCTCCCAAAAGAAACTTGGATCAAAATGGGTAAACTTGACCTGGTTAGGTCGAATAATTTATTAAAATTGGTAGACCAAAGGTTTGTTGAACCAATTGGGATTCTAAAAGGTGCAAAAATAGTCATTATGGGGATATTGAATACGGTCAATTTCAAATTAATAAAATTAGTCGAGGGTATTCCATCCTATTCAATATTGGTTGGTCGATCATTAAAAAAATACAAAATAAAATTGAAATGGAATGGTGGGAGAATCATCATACCTTTAGATCCCATAGAAGGAAAACCTTGGTCATAACCCTCGAATGAAGAAAGTGACGTGATAACATTTTACCAAGCAATCCAAGGAGAAAAATACAATGGTGTGCCTAATATCGAAGTTGTTGCATGTCTAACCCTTGTCTCTGGGAATTTTTTTTGACAAAGAACTTTACAAGTGGTAAATGGAAAATTATGAATCAAAATCAAGGGAATGTTGGACAATTGAAACCATAAGAAAGGAAATATTTCAATCTTTCTTCTCAACAAAAGAAATACCCATTGGATATGAGAAAATGATTAAACAATATGTGAGATTGATACCCACAGATTCGAGATTAACTGCAATTCCCCCTTAAGATTTAAAGAGCAAGAATCACTTAAAGTCGATGTCGATGAAGTATCTAAGATAGTTAGAGAGAAATGTTGACTACATAGTTTGGTACAGTCCTTCATAAGACAATATATGCAATGGTGGGACACACATGCACCCTGAATATAGACATGGACCATGGCCACAACATACTTCATTGAATATTTGGAGGGAAGAAAATCATAGCCACAACCAACAGAGTAATTTTTAAACCATGGTTTGACCCATAAGACATATACAAGAACGTGAGAAAGAGTGGATGAGGATTGGAAACTAAGTCGAGCAAGTCGAGTTGCACACGTTCCCAAACACATTGGATGATTTTCCCTAAAAATGGTACAAAATTGAAGAGGCTAGAGGTGACAGTTGCACTTGGTGGTAATTGAAAGAAATTTTTATAAAAGACTTTTATTTTGTTCTAGAAAAATATGACCTATAAGAAGAATTCTAGGAAATTAAATATTTCATAGAAAGACCAAGCAATAGAAGTGCAGACAAAAAAGGTAAGTTGATGGTCAAAAAAGATTTAACCTCGACTTGTAACCTGATATCATGTCAGGAACAAAAGACTTAGATCAAATAGAAAATAAATATGGAAAATGAATGTTTTCTATGGAAGAGATCCAGGTGGAAGAGGGATCATCTAGAAGTAATGAGAGAAGTACAGTCAATTCTAAAAGTGTATAAACAAGTCAACTTGGAAGACAAAGAGAAAATCAACTTTCCACCAACATACAATGAAGTCCATGAAGGTGAAGTAAAATTGGATGAGTCAAAATCATTGGAATGGATGGACGTTGAAATAAAATACACAAAAGTCAACATTTCAAATGACAATCGACCGAAAATGGATAAAATCGATGACTGTTATTTAGAGAATAAAACCACATAAATTATTGACCTACTTAAGGAGTATCAATATGTATTTGTCAGAAACTATAAATACCTGAAGGGTTTGGTCAAATAAATGGGGGAAATGAAAATCAACTTGATACCAAGAGATAAACCTATGAAAAAGAGGTCATATAAGCAAACACACAAGTATAAGGAGATTGAAGGAATGTTGGTTGTGGGAATTGTTTACCCTATAGATAAGTCAAAATGGGCCAACCCTATGGTAGTCCAACTAAAGAGGTACAATCCCAAGAAAACAAGAATTTGTTTTGACTTCAAAGGGTTGAAAAAAGTGACACCCATTGATCATTTCTGAACCCCATTTACAGATAAAATAATAAATGAAGTTGTGGGACATGAATTCTATTCATTTATAGATGGACTTTTGGGATATAATCATGTATTGATCGATAAAGAATATTGGGAAAAAAAAACATTTGTCTTAGAGTCATTTTCATATAGAGAAATACCTTTCAAATTGAAAATGCCCCCACTACCTTTTCTAGGATAATAGTCAAGGAATTTCATGAACACATTTACAAATCAATGACAATCTAGTTTGAAAACTCAAAAATATACAACTTATTGAAATACCATACACATTGGCTTCAAATGATGTTGCAAAGATGTCGACAAATACATATGTCATTGAATATAAAGAAGTGGGTGTTTTCCATGCCCATTGGCATACTATTAGGCCACGTCCTTTGCAAAGATGAAATGAAAGTGGATATGGAAAATATCAAAGTCATACTCGACTTGAAACCCCTTGTAAATGATAAACGTATACAAATATGTTTGGTTCATACTACTACCAACAAATTACAAGAAACTATTATGAGATTACACTTCAAATGGATGAATTTCTTAAAAATGATGTCGAATTTGTATGGAGTGTAGATTTTAGTGAGCCATTTGAGCTATTGAAAAGAAAACTGGTCGAAGTACCAATCTTGAGATTCCTTGACTATTCAAAGAAATTTCATGTACATGTTGATGCATCCAACATTGCATTCAGAGTCATGATTGCAGAACCTAGAGATGATTCAATTGACCACCCAAATGCATAAGCTAGTTGAAAATTGGACAAGGTAGAAAGAAACTACTCGACTATGGAATGAGAAGGATTTGCAATGATTTTTTCCTTATAGAATTTTAGAAACTATTTGTTGGCCAACCCTTTTGTATTTTATACAGACAATCAAGAATTAAAATACTTGGTCAACAAGCCACCCCATCAAGGGAGTATTTGTAGATGGATTTTGTTGTTTCAAGAATTTGAATTTGAGGTGATTCTTCTAAAAGGGAAAAACAATGTAGGTCCAGATCATTTATCTAGAGTAGAAATAGGGGAGGGAGCCATAGGATTAGATGATGACTTCATAGATTCTCATTTATTTAAATTTGAGGCTACACCTAGATAGGTGGTAGAAATTGTCTAATTTTTGCAAGAAGGAAAGGCCCCTGAAAGTTTACTAGAGAAAAAGAAAAAAGTAATTTCCATGAAATATGCTCCCTTCATGCTAATATATATATATATATATATATATATATATTAGGACCAAATGATGTATTAAGAAGATGTTTATTAGAACATGAGAGAGATAATATAAATGAGGAGGCACATGTTGGTCTTGTAGGAGGCCACTTCCATGCAAATACTATAGATAGAAAATAATTCCAAGTAGGATTATGGTGGCCCAAATTGCATTTGGATTACAAAGAAAAAGTAAATAATTGTGACAAGTGCTAAAGGATGGTTCAACCACTGTGGAAGGATGAGATTCCTTTACGATTGGTTAATCCAAGCCTTCCATTTGAAATTTGGGCTATCAACTTCATGGGAACTTTCCCAAAAAGAGGAAATAGGATATGATACATATACATCATAACAAAAATATAATACTTAACTAAATGGGTAGATGCAGTGCCAATAGAGACACGAAAAAAAAAGGTGGTAGCAAAATTTATTTATGAAAATATTATCACAAGGTTTGGATGCCCATTGAATGTTATCGCAAAAATATTACCATAAACATATTAATGGAGGAATTCTTGATTGACCATAGGAAGAGTTCACCCTATCGTCCATAGGAAAATGAAGCAATATATTCCTTTAATAAACCATAAACAATGGACTTGCAAAGATATGTGGGGTTGACTAAGATGATTAGGATGACAATGTATCTATTATCCCATGGGAATATAGAAATACATACAAGAGGTCGACTGGCCAAAAAAAATTTAAGTTAGTCTATAGACATGAAATTGTGATCCCTCTACATTTCAGAGCCAATATATAAATATTATCCTTAGTAATGAAGTATGAATCAACAAAATCTAGGGAAGATTGATTGCACTAGTTGAAAAAGCTTAAGGAATAAATATTGACTTCACTCCACCACCATGAAGTACCAAAGCAATAGAAAAAGGTATGGCGTGATAGAAATATAAGGAAGAAAGAGATTTCCATTGGAGACTTGATACTTCTATATGGTAGTAAAGTAGAAGGAAATCCAGGTAAATTAGAAACAACTTGGTTAGAACCATATGAGATTGAAGACATCGAGTTGACTAGAGTAGTGAAACTACAAACACTCCAAGGGAAGTTGCTCAACAAGGTAGTCAATGGTGCCTGACTAAAGAGGTACCATTTATGAAAAATAAAAAAGAGAGAGAAAGTCCAATTGTGAAAACCCTTAGGGGTGGCATTGGGTGGGAATTTGTTTGAAAAATAATTAGCTAGTGAGAAGGTTCTTGGAAAATAAAAATAATAAAGAAAGTCTAATGGTAAAAACCATTAGGGGTGCCATTTGGTGGGAGTTTACTAAAAAACTATATTGTCAGGCACGTAGATTCTTGAAAAAAAAAATGGGTAGGGAAAAGTTGGGTAAAAACCATCAAAATATGAGAATTTAAATGGTCATTCCCAACCAATCAGAACCAACAATAAGAAGACATATTCAAAGATAATAACAATTGAATAGGACCATACATAAATAGATGAAGGATAAAGTAAGGAAGAAAGACAATGATGTGGATATATACATTACAAAAATAAAGAAGAGAATGAAAGAGATCGTTCAAGGAACATACATATTCTAGACAACTGACAATACCATTGAGAAGTAGGGGAAAAGAATGACAAACTTACTATCTGGATGCACAAAATCAAATCTCCAATTAAAATAAAACTTGATTGAAAAGTAAAACCAACTGACCACAATTCAATAAACTGATATAGAAGAATCAACCATAAGTTGGTCAACCACATGGGAAGCCAACATTGACCATACAAACAATACTTAATTCATGACATTAATGAACTACACCGTTGAGTTGACAGACACACAAGTGACCGACACACTAACCTACCTAGTTTTCTTATAAATTCAACTAATGTAGTATATGAAACCTTACATAAGTTAAAAACTAGAATTTCACTAAGTCTAAATGCATCCTAACCACAAAAAACACTAGTCGATCAACATAAATCCATGGTGAACCAATTGATCAAGAAACCACATAGAGCAGTAGAAAACCTATAGTTCAAGAAGAAACCATGGTGCCAAAAATGAGGGGAGAAATCCCACATAATGGAGCACCAAAATAAAAAAAGGTTGAACCTAGAACCAAGAAGAGGTTCGGCAAGTAACCTACATTAAAATTAAAGGCTAGAGTAGACATAATTTGACAAGAAAAGATGAAGGAGATAGATTGGGAGAAACATTGGTTAAATTTCAAGAAATGGGATATGGTGTCATCAACATATACCATAATGGTAAAATTTGGCTTGAACAACCCATAGAAATCATAACTGGCCTCATTAATCAAATCATAGTAATTTTTTTCCATGGAAGAGGCCATCCTAAAGATGATCGATTGACTAGCCTAGATACAAAAGTTCACAGGGGGAATGAAAACCAAAAAATCCAAAGGGATAGTCATCAACCAAGTACTGCAGGAAAATTTCAAATGGACATGTGTGATAGTCACTTCGTTCTTAACCAATTTTGGTCGAGCATCAAAATCCAAGTTGCACATGATGGAGGCTATTAAGAAGATAATCAAGGATCAATAAATCTTCAACTAGGAAAAACAAGTGTTAGATATCTGTTGACGGGTCTAAATGGCCTGTCAAGTAGGTAAGGGAGAACACTTGATGGCAGGTCCCAATTAGACCTACTCTCATTTGGTGTAGCGTTTTCGACTAGTACGTGGGCCTAGTTGCCACTAAGAATTAAAAGAACAAAGAGGGGAAATAAAGCGAACTTCCCGCCAAGGAATCCTAATTAACTCTAAATCTAATATGAATTGAAAGCAAACTAATCTAATCTAAATACTTCTAATCCATTGATACAGGAGGATCCAAGAATGCTCACAAAGGTCCAGGAGGATCCAAAATGCTCATAGAGGTCTAGGAGGATCCATAAAAGCTCAAAATTTCACTGTCTCAAATGCTCTCAAAAACTACATCATTGCGTAGAGCTTGACGATATCTTTCCAATATAGCAAAAATCACCTCAACCATATCTCATATGCAAAAGATATGGCCGATCAAATTCAAGTCAAACATGGAAAAATTCAAAGTCAAAAAGTCAAGGTGACATGTGTCACCATTGGAAGGGTGAAACATGGCATCACCGTACATATGTATGGTGCTGACATGGCAGCATCACAAGGCACCATGTGGCACACCGTACTTCTGACTAGGCAAGGTGACATGGATTTGGGACAGTACAGGTGGACCAATACTCAGTTGTCACGTGGAAATGGTCGACCAATGAGAGGTTTCCATGTGGAAACCTCCAATTGTTCTATTGAGGATGAAGTTGTTTAAAATTATTGTTGGGAGTCTGGAGGATCAAACCCGAACCTCCTGCATAACAACCCAACAACCTTACCATTACACCAAGTGTTTAAGTCTTAATCGTATACAGTTGCACATGTATTTAAGTTTGTTGAGGTTTTTAAATGGGAGGAAAAAGGGTCTAGAGCTAAGCCCTCGACCCATGTCATATGTACTACAATGTAAGCATATGTTGATATTCGCGGGGGCCACATTATATTATGCCATCACATATTATATATACCAAACAAACTATATATATTAACTAATATATATTCACGCGGGTGGTTTAAAACATTTAACATATGGTTTCAACGAATTCCATAATATATGGCAAGGTTGATGGGATTCGATCCCGCGCCTTCCATATCATTTTCCAATTCCTTAGCCATTTCTCCAAGGGCACCACTTATTACGAACACTCCAACAACAAACATTTAAGTTGATGTCGTGAAGTTTAGGTAGGAGGTTTAGGCCTGCAGCCTATTTAATGGGTGCACAGACCAAGGTTTTCATACAGTCTGAGGAAGACACACACCCGAGGTGGAATTCATCTCGAGGAGTAGGTACAATACATACAGTGCATAGATTTGCATGCCAAATATTACCTAGATTTTGGTGTTGCATAGATTTACGTGTCATGAGGTATTTTGTCTGCATATAGGCATGTTTGTACTCATTTTTCTTATTTTCTTGAGAGGTGTACGATGGTGATGTTATTTTTGTGCTAATATGTTGTCTATGAAAGTATTAATCCAAATTTCCATTAATGAGCATCGTAGTGCATCGTTTGGCGTGTGAAGAGGGTAAAAATGAACTAGTTCAACATATGGTTGACTTAATACTCATGTTTCTCAAAATTTCGCAAGGAATTCAATAGTAAAATCTATATTTGAGTTTGAGCACATGAATTGAAGAGATTCATTCAAATTGGCTTTGTAAATCCATGTTGTAATGTAATTTGACATTTGAAATTATGAGCAGTCTTATTGGTTTTGAAGGGAAGTTTGAAGATCAAGTAAATTATGACATCAATATTATATAACTTGAGTTCTTTTATTTTCTACTACGTTATCTCATAATTCTTCAAATTAATCATCATTTATGAGATTTTGGATAATAAGAACATCATCAGTTTTTCTACAAATCACCTCAATACGATCAAGAATTATTTTGAATCAAGTTAGATGCTAAAATGAGTTTTTAAAGATTAATATTGGTATCTAAGGATTTACGGATCACGTATTCCTGGAGAAAAACTAATAGAATGAGTACAATGAGAGATACTATCATCATAACAAAAAATAATTCATGTATGTTAATGGTAAGTGATAACAACAATGCTATAGATACATACACAATTAGTTGTACAATGCATTCATAACATTATTTATGTACTCATAAGGAAACATATGAAAGCATGAGCATCAAGAACAAAGTGAAGAAATAGTTCACACAACATAATTCTATGGTACTCAAGCAAAAGATAAATGCACAAAGAAAAGTCTCATATACATTCACCAAAGTCACAAAGTTCCGGAATTCCTCTTGCTCTTTATTCATTCAGAAGTAATACTACCATCTTTCATTTACAAAGGGAAAAAGTTTTCATTTACATTCAATGAGCTCTCTTTTATAAAACAAGAGAGACTCTTAAGCTCTCATGGTTGTTCGTTTCGTTTTCCCTTTCATTTTGTTATTTTACATTTCAAAATTATTTTACATTTTCAAAAATGAATATGTGGGAGTTACAAACATAAGTTGAAGAGTCTCCTTAGTGGTTATTCTCTCCCTCGGGCAGTTTACAAATTATATTCATCTAAAAATGTTATTGAATCTGCCTGTTGGTGTCTTCTTCAATTCCTTTTGATGTTTCTAGATGATTTTGGTGTTTGTTTTCTAATCAATACCATCTGATATTCTTCTCCTCTGTCTCAGATTTCAATCATGCTCTTTCTAGTCAGATTTCGACTCTTGTGGCTTCCGATATGATACATTGCATAGCCCATTCTTCCATTAAATTTGGACCTCTTCTGTGTTTTGCGTTTTCAGAGCATTTTTGCTCTCAATCTGCAAACATTCTATGCCATCCTATTCTTATCTCTTCTATATTTCCATTGAGCTATATCAGGTCTGATTCAATTTCTTGTAGCCTTGGATATGGTCGTCTGAAGTCTGGACAATCATTTTTTCCTCCAAATTTGTGGTATGATTTTTTTCTTCATTTTATGACATTCTCTGTCACTTTTTTGACCTAAATATCTCTACCACTACATTCTTTAGTCTGATACATTTCCAACGAGGTATTATGGGCTCAATTTTGACACCTGCAGCCCAAGATATGTCTATTTGAAAAATGGTGCTCAACAACCCTTGATCATGCTCGTGGGTTAATCTGGGCCATTGATCCTTAACCCGCAAACAAAAATCGCACATTCATAAAATAATTCAATATTGAGTGGTTTAATGGTTTTATCCCCTTTAGATGATTTGAATAAGAACCTGGTAAGGCATAGGACCCATGGCTTGTAATAATTTTGGCTAATTTTCCTCCTTAAAATTAGGAAAATAATTAAAAAGAAATGAAAATAAAATTTAACTAGATTAATTAAATTTAACCTACGTTAATTACAATTAATAAATAAAAATTAGTAAAATTACCCCTAAACCACGTGAAATTTAATGAAATGAAAATTAAAAATAATTTAATTACCCCTACTAATGTGAAAATAAAAACTGCTAAAATTAAAAACCATAAAATAAAAAATAAAAATAAAAAATAAATAAAATAAACAAGAAAATAAAAATAATAAAATATCCCCCCCCCACGTGAAAATAAAATTAATAATTAAGAAATAACAATATTATGCCCCAACCACATGAAATCAAAATAAATCTAAAAAATAATAAAATACTCTCCCCCCTCCCCAATCTTCGTGAAACTATTAACATGTATCGAACTATATAAAATTCCTCAATCCCATGTGTTCGTTGTCTCAATTAATGTTGAATTTTTCCCAACCCCAAGTCTTCGTTGTCGTTGGAGAAGTTGGTGCATGCAACCCACTGCAGTGGACTCACCTATCCCTTGGAATCTTCCGACGATACAAATCCTGGTGGGTTGTGAATACTATTAAAATAATATTTATGATGGGTTCACACTTCCCAATATTAAATATTAAATTAATCTTCCAATACCATATTAATTGCATGGTCATCGGGGTATTTGGTAAAGTGGGTGGTAAGTTTGGTAACTTCTCCAATGACAAAGGATAAAAAATTAATATAATAATCCCCTTTCTCGATGGTGCACACTCTCCCAAAAAATATTATTAACTAATTGAAAAATTCAAACCCTCCAAAGAATATATTAAAATAATCCTAGTCCTCTAGATCTCGTGGCAAGGGATGTGGTAGGTCTTATTAAAATGTTCTGATGTCAGTCTTCATATAACTATCGACCAACCTTTAGCTCACTCCCATGATAATATAAAATAATAGTCCAACAATGGTGCATGTTTTCCAACAAATATATTAAAATAGTCTTCAAAATAAAATATTAAAATATTGCATGCTCTGTATTGGTTGGTCATCGAAAGGTTGGATAATGGAGGTGGTAAGTCTTGAAATCCTCCTCTGACGACATAGTCTTTCCATTCCAGCTCACACTCCTGAAAACATTGGCTTCCCATGGGCATAATTTTAATATAATATATTAATCCCCATCCCTTTGAAGGCTCGTCAGATCTCTTGGTCGAGGCATTGGATGGAGGGTTGACTCCATTGAAGACGATGTTGAATACTCTGATGACCCCTCACATTGAGTTATTTAATAATAATAAATCTTTCTTGATAACTCAGTCTTGGGTATAATAAGATATTCATAAGGTTTTAAAGGTGATCAGGAGGATGGGTAGTGATCCAGGTGGATATTGGTGGCCACCCACCTTTTCCAACTCGCTCAAAACAATTTTCTGGAAATTTTGGCAATTTATTATTTTTAGCAGTTTTTAACTTCTGGGGCCATTTTGAGAGCCTAAATGAAGGTTTTCCGGGATCAATATTCTCAATGATATCCAAATTCTCTAATTGAGCCCCCAAAATGAATCTCCTTGATGATACCTTTCCAATGGGCTATCATGCACCTAAAACAGAGATCGTATGCAAAATTTACGACCCCGGGAAGTTGATGTACTAACTTACCCAAACGGGGCCCACATGACTTTTGGCGCTTCATCTCCTAGGGTTAGGTTTTTGGATTCTAGGGTTTTTGACATTGTAAAAAGGCCTTCAGAGCCTCATTCTAATCATCTTCTTGCGAATGAGCGCAACCGTCACATCTATTTTCAGAGATAAGCCGCCACCATTCCATCAAGCTTGTTTTCCGCTGCATTTTACAGTTTCAACTTATTTCCTTATTGAATAGAAAACCAGTTTTATTGTATCTCTGTTATTCTGTGTTAAGCATATTTTAATAATATGTATTCATTTCGTTATGCTCATAAAATCCAGATCAGTGGTATCAGAGCGGTCTTCTCCTTGTCATCTTAATGCATGTCCCCAACGAGGTCAGGGTACAAAGAATTGGGTCTCGAGCTTGTTTCTCTCGAGGACAATAGATCTCACACACCCAAGAGACCTCTCATGGAAGGAGAAAAGAAATATGATGGGACATGATATCCTTTCAAAATGTTTCTTAAGGAATCCCTCATGCAACAGAGGAACAAGATGATGGATAGTTTCATGCAAATCCTTCGGCGACTACCAACAGGCGACACATCTTCTTCGAACGGAGGCGCCGACCCCTTCAAGGTACAAATCAACTTCGATATTCCTATATTTGAAGATCATATAGATGCAAATGTTGTAGACAAGTAGTTGAATCTACTAGAAGGTTATTTTTCTATCCATAACTTTTTGAATAGAGAAAAGATTACTTTTACATTCATCAAAGCCGTTCCCCATGTCAAAGATTGGTGGGAAAATTTCTATGAGAAAAAGGAAACAGAGGAACTGTCATTATTTACAGTCGTGACCACTTGGGAATCCTTCAGGGATGCTATTAAGGAACAATACTACCCTGTCAAAAGTTATGATGACTTGTATACCAAATGGACCACACTAAGACAAGAACGAGACCAAGAAGTGCCAGAGTTCACAAATATCTTCCATACCTTGCGCACCAAGCTGGGTATCAAATATTCAGAGAAACATATGGTGCTCAAATATCGTGGTGATCTGCATAGATACATCCAAACCGAAATGGAATTTCTGGACATATCGTCCTTGGGAGCGGCCTACCGATATGCCGTCAAAATCGAGCAGAAGCTCAAACAAAGGATGCGGTAATTTGGGCCTGGGAACCCCGCACAAAAAAATCCAGGAAGGGGTGGCCCCAACCCAGAAAAAAAAGGACAGAGAAAATATGGATAGTGTCAGGACAACCAGTCCAAGCCGCATCAAATAAGGACACCAGAAAGACAAAGAAAGATAGTGGGAAGTGGTACGACTTCCATAAGAGCCCTTGGCATAACACTGCTGACTGTCGCTCAAAGCATTCGTTGGTGGTTGAAGTGAAAGACTCTGAATTAGATGTGGGTTCTGACTCTGAGTTAGAACCAGGAAGGGGAAGAAGGATCATTGACGTGGAACCTATTGTCACTGTTGCTACCACCAAGCTCCATCCTGGTGAACCAGAAGAGCCGGAAGAAGGCAAGCTCCTCTTCCATTCATAGATGTGGGTAAAAGGCACCCCGCTTCATTTCATCATTGATAACGGTAGCTAGAAGAACCTCATCTCAGAAGAGGTCATCAAGCGGATGGCCCTACCGACAGCGCCACACCCACAACCCTACACTATTGGATGGCTCTGCCAAGGAAGCGATCTCCATGTCAGCCAACAATGTTGACTTTCATATGGCATCAAGCCCTTCAAAGATGAGGTATTTTGTGATGTTTCTCCTCTCTAATTTTGTAATGTTATTTTGGGCCAACCTTATTTATGGAAACATCATGTTGTATATGAGTCTAGGCCTTGTAGTGTTATTATTACTTTGAACGAGATATTTTACATGATACCCGATGCAGTCCCTCCTAGTGCTATTTCCTTGATATCTTCCAAGCAATGTATGAAGGTCATCTCTCAGACCAGGAAGTTTGTCTTCTTCGTGATTCGCTCTAAGAGTGAGCGAAAGATCACAACAACATCTAGGGCCTTTGTGGCCGATCTCTCCACATAACAGAAGCAATTGGATAAGGTCGTGAAAGAATACTTAGATATATTCTCCTCTCCTACCAGGGTACCTCTGCACTGCTAGGTCAAGCATCCCACCCCAGGCACACCGCTGCCCAATGGGTCAATCTATCATCACTCTATGTTAGAAAACAAGGAGATCAAGAGGTAGATCCAAGAAATTCTCCACAAGGGGCACATACTTTCCATCTCATTGCCTTGTGGGAGCCCAATCGTGCTGGTGCAGAAGAAAGATCGGACCTAGCGACTCTACATTGATTATCGGGACCTGAATAAAATCAAAGTCCGAAACCGGTACCCGATTCCCCGAATCGACGACCTCCGTGATTAGCTCACGGGGGGAAAATACTTTAGTAAGATTGATCCGAAGTCTGGCTACCACCAGGTCCCAATAGAACAGACAGATGTATGGAAGACCACCTTCAAGTCAAAATAAGGTCTTTTTGAATGGTTGGGTATGCCCTTTGGTTTGAAAAATGCTCCAACAACTTTTATGAGGATGATGGACGATATCCTACGACCTTTCACCAATACTTTTGTAGTGGTGTATCTGGATGATATCCTCATCTACAACAATACTTGGGTGGAACACTTGCAACATATTCAACAGGTTCTGCACACCCTGCGGCAGTACAAACTATATGAAAACTTCAAAAAATTCTCCTTCGGCATGGAAAGGGTCCATTACTTAGGATACATCGTTGATTGGCATAGTGTGCATGTGGATCCAACCAAGATCCAGGTCATCCATGACTGGCCAGCCCCAACCACACTCACTGAACTTCGGAGATTCTTGGGCCTCGCCAATTTCTGTTGCAGGTTCGTGTTGAAATTCTCTCATAT
>ML813370.1:44112-78519 GCA_009831015.1 Picea engelmannii | reverse complement strand
CAGATGGCCTCACCTCTACGAGACAAACCCTAACTTCTCCACCACCTACCAAATGTTGGGTGCCAACTCAATGGTTGCTAATTTCCATCTTCAAGACGGGTTGTTGTGTCATCTGGTCCATCTCTGTGTTCCATCAAGCAAGAACGCAAAGTTTATTTGGGAAGCTCACTACAGTCAGGTGGTAGGACACTTTGGCATTGAAAAGACAACGACAGTACTGCAGAAACATTTCTATTGGCTGAAAATTCGACAAGATGTCGACTAGTATATCAGGTCCTGCACCTCTTGCGCTATTGCCAGAATGACCACTAAGAAACATGGCATGTACACCCCTCTACCTACTCCTGACAGGCTGTGGGAATCCATCTCAGTGGACTACATGTCGAGCCTCCCATCCACCAAGAGGGGAAATGACTATGTTTTTGTGGTTGTTGATCGCTTTTCCAAGATGGCAATTCCAGTCACCTGCAAAAAGAACATCACAACAAAATCCACTGCCAAGCTCTTCTTTGAATGAGTATGGGTACATTTTGGGATCCCACAAACCATTATCTCAGATCATGATAGTCGGTTCCTCAACACATTCTGGTCGAGCCTCTGGTCACTGCTGGATACCAAGATCACCAAATCCACTGCCTTCCACCCCCAAAAATATGGCCAAACTAAGGTCGTCAATCGAATGATCGTACATATCATGTGCATGTACAATTCAAAGCACCCCCACACATGGGATTAGAGTCTTCCCTATGTCCAACATACCTACAACCGAGCCCTGCATAGCTCAACTGGCCACAGCCCCTTTTGGGTGGGGTTGGGATTCCAACCATTGGTCCCCATGGATGTTGCACTACCCCTGGTGACCACCTTGACTAAATCATCCCCTGCTCCACTAGAAGTTGATAAATCCACTCTGTTCATTGAGTGGATCCAACACATCCGCCAACAAGTTCAGGATATTCTACAAAATTTTAATGCCAAGTACAAGCAACGCCATGATCAACATCGGGTGCCACATAATTTTCAAGTGGGAGACAAAGTTTGGTTGCACTTGTAGAAAGAACGCCTTAAAGGGACCCATAAGAAGCTTCAACCACTCCGTTATGGGATATACACTGTCACCAAGGCTGTGTGTGACAATGCTTTTGAGCTCAACATTCCCCCTTTCCTTGGCCTGCACCCAATATTCAACGTGGCTCTCCTTCGACCATATTTTCCACCATTATTAGACACCTCAAAGATAACAGAGTAGTTGACACCAACAGAGCTCAACCCCGAATACATGAAACAAGCATCCAATGATCATATTGTGGACACACAAATTAAGGGCACTCGACAACAAATGATACAAATTTATCGAGTCATCAAAGCAGGGCAGCTCCTGCACCAAGGCAAGTGGCTCACCCGGGGTCAAATTCAACAGAAATATCCTCATGTGATGGGGGAAATCAATGAAATGGAGAACATTGATTCCTAAGCAGGGAGGATTGATCCAGGTGGATATCAGTGGCCACCCACATTTTCCAACTCGTTCAAAACAATTTTCTGGCAATTTTGGCAATTTACTATTTTTAGCAGTTTTTAACTTCCAGGGCCATTTTGAGGGCCTAAATGAAGGTTTTTCAGGATAGAGCTTATCAATTATATTTGAAGGATTTAATTGATCCCCCGAAATGAATCTCCTCGATGATACCTTTCCAATGAGCTATCGTGCGCCTAAAACGGAGATCGTATGCAAAAGTTACGACCCCGAGAAGTTGATGTACTAACTTACCCAAACGGGGCCCACATGACTTTTGGCCCTTCATCTCCTAGGGTTAGTTTTTTGGATGTCTATGGTTTTTGACATTCCTGTTTATTGTAAAAATTCCTTCAAATCCGCAATGTAATTATATTCTTTCGAATGAGCGTAGTCGTCAGATCTCTTCTTAGAGATAAGCCACCACCATTCCAACAAGCTTGTTTTCCGCTGCATTTTACAGTTTCAGTTTATTTCCTTATTGAATAGAAAACCAGTTTTACTGTATCTCTATTATTCTGTGTTAAGCATATTTTAATAATCTGTGTTCATTTCTTTCTGCTCATAAAATTCAAATCAGGTAGGGATTCCATGAATATAGGAAGGGCTCCCCCAAAATAGGGAGGTGTGTCTTAAATGCTAATTTCCCATAGGAATTATCATGAAGTAAATGTGAGGACCAATGGGGAGGAACCTAGGGAGAGGTCTCATGGGATATTATGTTGAGTTTAGTGAGTGAGGGAAAAAATGTAAAAAGTTAAATAAAAATCAATAAAAAACTAAATCAAATGAGAAAAAATAAGGTGAGTATGTACATCTTAAGACTTGGATGATAAGGAAGAAAACAAAATGAAAATGAAAAAAAAAAGGATTTAAAAAAAATGAAAAGTAAAATTGTTTTTTGTGTTTTACAGATATATGAGAAAAATAAGGATGTACATATTACACCTTAGGCCTTGGGAAACAAACATCATTTAACAACTAGTTTGTTCATGTAACACAAATAAAAAACATGTTTACCCCATGTAAAAATAAATGTCTAAAGTGAACTTAGTTTTCCCCTATGTAAAAGATAAATATCTAATGTAACTTTAGGGGAAAATCATGGGAAAAAACCATGTGCAAATAATCCATGTGGTTTTGACAAAACCAAGGGTAAAATAAAAATAATAAATGAATTAAAAAAAAGAAATATATATATATATATATATATATANNNCCCTCATGGTTCCATCGGTTAGGGTTCCTCCAGTCAGGTTCCACACTTAGGGGATGAATTAGGAATAATGCATATTAGGTAGGTTTTGAGAAACTAGGTGTCAAGGAGAGTTGCTAGGTCATATGGTGATCAAGAACATTGTGATTCAACTGCAATGAATGGAAAGCGACGAAGGGGATGAAGATGACACTTCATGTGATGAACCAACGTCACAAGTAGCGACGAATAGTAAAAGGATATCAATGCCAATCCAAATGCACAACACAAGTCAATCTAGTCAAGCGAAACATCTCAGATGGAAAACCTGCTAAGATCACAAAGATAGGGAATACTATCAGGTCAAGGAAAAGGTCCTTACACACAACCACTATGCATGATACAAATTATGACATATAGAAAGCAATCATTAGGCGATGACACGACAAAACATTACATCCATGAAGTTCAATGGGCCTTAGGCCTAGGTTTTCAGAGAGAGGTAAGATCGAAAAAGGAGCCTAATAGTGATCAATTTGAAGAGGCTCAGGGACATGCCTCTGGGATAAGTGCATCTGATAGCCTTGGGAGCTTCGGATCTCAGGGAAATTGTAAACCAAGGTAAGTCACTTCTCGATAAGGGGAAGCATGGTAAGGATAAAGGTCAAGGTTCTGGATAAGGATTAAGGAATCCCCCCACTAGAACTTCAAGTCTTGATCAGTCACGTAAATTATGTGGCCTTACGAACCTGCTTCTACAAAAAAAATGATATCAACCATGCGATTAATAATAGACTTTCCAATATGACATAAATATTATATTCCTTGCCTTCAATAAAATTTAAAAATGATCGTCGGGTTCTTAACAATAATCCTTGTGGTTGTAGATAAGTGTCTTGACATTGCATGTGCCAAGTCTCTACTGAAAAGAAGGATTAGTTATTTTATGATTCATACTTAGAGTTTGAAACATAAGAGTAGGATCTGCATGCGAAAGCATAAATATGAAGACATGAAGCACCACATGAAAGTAGGAAGATGCATAATTTGAATTGCCATGCTGAAGAATTATCAACAACAAACTCATTTAAAACAATCATCAATCAAGGTCAAACCCCCAACTCCATTAGGGTAGACAAATAATTAACCTAGGCTCAAGCAATAGAGAATAAGGCATTAGGGATGAAAATTTTAGTAGGGGGATCCTTTCCTTTCACTTGTAAAAGAAAAAGTAAAAGGGGTTGTTGTGGCCTTAACAAATGGAAACACACTGGAAGAACTAGTTATCTCTATCAATATAAGTCTAGGGCCTTTACTTCAGTTTTGAATTTTAAAGATAAGCTCAGCAAACTGTGAAATTTTTTCCAATAATCATGGGTGCCACAATGACATCAAATTTCTGAAAGATATAATCCAATATTTTTAGTATTTGTAATCTAACAAACCCTTTTCAAAGAGCCAATTAGTGAGGTAAATTCTTTTACTGGTGACACACTTCAGATTGGTTTTGGTTCAACCATGGGTTTTCATTTTTCATAACAAGAAAACATCTACATAAGTGTGTTCCTCGTCTCTCTTTTCTTGGCATTGCTTCCCTGCCAGTGAGCATCCATAGCCCTGATGAAGTTACCTTGGTACCATACAAGCATAGTCCCACTACCAACATGCGTCCATAGCCTCAACATGTTTACTTGTACTTCCCACACTATTAATAATACTTTCAACTTCCCTTTTATTTCAGAATATGCTCATCATTTTAGATTTTAGATATAGATATGCATATGCACATAGGGTGTGAAGGAAGCGGGGTGATATGCGAGTTTCTTTGATGTGCTAAGTAGATGTTATGCATTTTTAGTTTAACCCACATGTGTCCCAAAAACATCATAGTATTGGCCATATTATTAATATAAAGTGGATGTAGCTCAAAGAAAAGAGTAGATATACATTTTCCTATACTTATGGATTATCATGGTATTCTCAACATGCATATGTGTTCCACCTCAACTATCAGTCCATACCTATAGCTAAGAACTTCATGAATGTTCATTCAAATAGAGTAGCCCATGCAACTTATGGCTTGTAAAAAACATTCTTCAGTATGTGATCAGAATTGGACCAACCCCTCACTCAAATTTAAAGAGTAATCCTCAAGGAATAATCAAAATTCAAATCATCTCAGGGAACATACCAACATTCAAATCAAGGATGGAAAAAATATGAACAAGTAGAAAGTAAACACTAAAAATGAAGTCAATTCATGAAAAAGAGAACTAAACTAAATGAAGTCTAAATCTAGGATGTCAACCATCAAGGAGTAATGAAAACTAGTTGAAAAATAAGAAGATAAAACAACAAGAAGTAATAAACTTTGTGGCAGCAAGAAAAAAAGTGTTTTCAATGAAAGCTTGGAAAGTAAGCCAAGGGAAATAACTAGTAAAGAAATGTTAACCATTCAATACCAAGTACAATAGAAATATTCCCATGGTAAGGATATGAAATGAAGAAAAAATAAGATTACGAAAATTGATAATCTATTTAAAAATTCACAACACAATCCTCCAATCCAATGGTCACATACAATGTCTTTCATTTAGTGAAATAAAACAATCTTCAGGGAATCTAGCAAAAATGGGTTAATGGACAAGTTTAACCAAAACATATTTTAAAAAACCAATTACATGAAATATTCCACAAACCCATAAGCTCTCAAGATTTCTTGACATAAGCAAGTCCTTTGTCTCCACTATAGAAAATAACTTGTAACCACAAAGATTCAAATTATTTAATCTAAGAAGGCAAAGATGAGATAAAAATTTCTAGAGGTCATTAAAATAATCATAAAAATGACTCCAAATATCAACTAGATCATAAACCAACATGTGAATAAATAAATGAAACTATATTTTTGATCAACTATTGAGTTGGTGACAATATTGGTTGATTAAAAAATGTTGCAAAGGAATCTGAGAAGCCAAGTTTAGATTAATACTTCCTTAAGTTGCCTTGATTTCAAGAGAAAAGTTATGAGTTGTTGGTCACACAAGTCATTTCCTGATCTACATAACAAGAGAGAATGGTATGATCAACTGTTATGCAAATTGGAAAGAACTCTTTCTCTAAATGACTGACTTATTGAAATGAAATTTAACTAAAATAAAAATAAAGACCAAAATTAAAACTAATCCTCGGCAAAGCACGCTAAGCTACTGTAATATTAAAATGTATTGGTTGTCATAAAACTTATGAAAATGCTAAAGAAATCATTCAAGTGTTCATCTATTTTCCATTCAGTCAAATATCACAACCTTCTTCTTGAGAGACAATCACCATGTGCTCTTCCCACAATATTCCCTTCAACATGAGGCCTAGTGTCATTGATTGTTGTGATATTTTGATCCTCTAGACATTCCATCTCATTCCTGTAATCAAAATCAATCAAATTAAACAAACATGACCATAAGACTTCAATTCCATCTATCTTCTAACGATATCAGTCCACCAACAAATATTAGTCATAAAAATATGATTAAAATATTATCAACATTGCACCTCAAGGTATGCGTTTCCTCTAATTATTAACTATAATGATGTGAAACATTCATATGATCATATTCAACCTTGTGAGAGGCAAGAGGAAAACATTGTGTGAACAATAACAATTAAGACACTTTGATGAGGTGCAAATAATCTCAGATCACATCCTAGATGGATTGACTTCCCCATCATGAATGGAATATATCATTTATAAATCAAAATTGAATTAAATGACCAATACCTAATTTATAATGAGTCGAAGTTGATGTTTCGCATGATGGGAAAATCCATGAAATTGATATCTTCAAGTTCTCAAAAGTGCTTCAAGCAAACAAATTATGCATTTCACTTCCTTGATATTACATATGGCGTAGAATATGGAGGGAATGAAATGAAAAAGAAGAGTGTGTATATTTTCAATCCACTAGATAGGTTTTCCATTCAAAAAAATGAGACATATAATCTGGAAAACAAAAACACAAGCTCATGAGTAAGAGGGATCCAATAAAATATGTTTCAACATAACCCAAACATGCTTATCTTTCCAAGTTATGAATCAACTGAGTTTTGGTTCAAGGAATGTTGAAGAGTGTGGGGCCTAATGGATTGGTGAGTTATGAACCATAAGAAATTCACATCTTGGAACTTATTATCATGGCTAAGATGAAAAAAATGTAGAAAACTTGAAATTAAAAGCCTTAGAAGTTGCATTAAGATTTACCACCGAGGTATTTACAATTCCCAAGCATTTGAATGGATTGAACATTGAGATAAGTGTGTAGTACTTAACCATGATAAGAATCATATTACTCAAGAATGTAACCAGAATGAGTGAATTAAAATTAGAAAATATATAAGATAGAAAGATGTTATCCAAGAAATGAACATGTCTGAAATCCCATTGAATTGGCAGTGCTAAGATTGGATTTTTAGTCAGCCACTGGATTAATAAATGAAATGATTGATCCCAATAATTTTTTTTGAGAGAGATTCCAACAAGAAGGTTGATATAAGAGTGTTTTCTGTAATGTTAAAACATCAATCTAGACAGTCTAAAAGAATATCTCTTGCTACTGAGTACAAGATGAAACTTGGATCTAGAAGGCTGCAATATAAAAGGAAAAATCTTCCTTGAAAGACTGACTGAACGATGAAAAATATATGCTTAGTCAAAAGTAAAAAAAAATGAACTAAAGTTGTTAAAATAAAATAACTCAAAAGGAATAAAATCAACTAAGCTTACTATGCTAAGAGAAGACTATACAKAAAATTATGTTGGCTGAAAGTAACCAAAGAAACAATAGTCAATGTGCAAGCAATCATTTGGATGACTCCCA
This sequence comes from Picea engelmannii, assembly GCA_009831015.1. NCBI lineage: Eukaryota > Viridiplantae > Streptophyta > Pinopsida > Pinales > Pinaceae > Picea > Picea engelmannii. The sequence goes on along the minus strand of ML813370.1, from coordinate 70,934 downwards.
AACCATGATAAAATAATTGTCCAAAKAAATTACAAGGAATTGGAGTGGGCTTCATTTYAGATGGGCATAATTTTTAATACTCAAAAATTCCATTTACTGTGTATGGGACAACAATATCAACACTTTAATTTATTCAAGAAAAATCTTCAGATTAGAATCATGTAGATATTAAGATGGAACAAATTTGAGTGATAATTTTCACCACAAGAGGGAGTGAATACCATTCTTGATTTAAAAGACCCACTTGTAAGATGACACAATGGTTAGAAAAAGATTTGACATGATGAACATGCACAATGATCTGAAAATTACCCAACACATAGAAAATTTTGAGGATGAGATAAAATAATTTTTTTCCATATCAAAAATAAAATTTGAAAATCCATTCAAGAGAAAAAAAATAGGGGGAAAGCCTTCTATTTATTTCCACCTTTGATGATAATTTCATGTATTGTTCAACCAACAGTAAAAATAAAAGACAAATAGAAAACTAATTAAAAACTAGAAAGCAAAACTAAACTATGCAAAGGAAATACACTAGCCTATTCTACCCTACTCCTATCCTATACTACAATGGTTGAAAATAATGAAATATGTAAATTGATAATGCCAATTTATCCATCCTTGTAATCCCAATCCTACAAACATATGTTCATGACAAAAGATTAGTATCAGAACTTGGAATGAAGATAGAGTAAAAGTAGGAACAATTAAAACATGAAAAACTCTATCCACTATATTAAATATGCAATAGTAATAATTCATGGGAACATGGGATGAATAATATTCCTCCAACCATACTTCAATTCTATCATAAAATCTACCATGACTAACATAGAATTCATGGAGGGAGTTTAGGGGAAAGTAGCGTACCAAATGATAACCATGGATAGAATTTGCATGAGGTGTATTTGGTGAGAGAATATTTATGCTAATAAACTTGTTTATCCTTGAAGACAAACCAAAAGAATGAGGGCCTGACATAGCCATTGGTGTAGACCAAAGTGCCTCATTGTCTTGACAAGCCTCCCCAAACTCATGCTTCAAGAAACCATCAACTTGGGATAAATTAGTGAAATCAAATGATATACATGGACTACCATCCACCATGGTATGAGAGATAGCTTCAAGACAATGGTGGAATCCACTAACATGAAAAATCTCAACTAAAGGGTTGCTCATACCAAAAGATTCACCATTGATAAAACAAGAGGATGGAAAAGAAGAAGACATTGTTTGATATACATCCACTACAAAATTTTCTTGATCCCATGAAAAGGGTTGATAAAGCATGGTTGTAATAAGTTCATGGGAATATTCCTTATTCTATTTATCTTCCATATGCATATTACCACCATCAAGTACTTCAAAAGGGGTCGTCTCTATTGAGTTTATTTGGATAGGACAATGGATGGCTTCCTACAAATCAAACCATTAAAGAGATCATGATACAAATAATAATATGTGGAAGAATTAAGAGAATTAAAAGCTTCTCTTGAGCAAGAAACAATTTCAAAAAGTGACTCTTTGAATGGTAGTTCCTTGTTGGCACCCAAAGTTTTGGGTTCAATTTTACGCGCGTACACAAACGAAGTTGTGCATGCTCATTCCATAGTTTTGCGCGTGCCTAAGGAAATGTAGGAGGAATGAAAAAGATTGCATGTCAGATCAAGTTTTGACAACACACAACATGCCTAAAATATTATTGAATGTGTGTCGGTCCCAGTTTTGATGCGCACCAGAAATCAAGAAGACAGATGCCAGAATCAAGAAAAAAATCATCGAGAAATCTTCTCGAATGATTACTACCAACAACACAAGAGATCATGGAGTTGAAAAAAGATGAGTTGGTAGGGAAATTAAGATCTCCCCAATTACTGAAGGTTACATGAACTGCATGTAGATACCAGAAGTGTGCGAGGCAGTCTTGTCAGTTGAGCGAGTGGAGTAGAGTAGAAAGAGGCAATGCTATTGAGTAGAGAAAGCTATAAATGGAAGTAGTGATATTAGAAATGAGGCTAGCTAGATATTGAGGAGAAGAGATTCATTGGGTCCTTAGTATTGAGCTCGCTATGAGGCTGTTGTAATACTATAATGATTTTGAATATACATATGTGTCTGTTATATGTCTAAGTTTTGAGCAAAGGCGCATTGCGCAGCGTGTTTTAATTCTAAGTATTTATATAGATAAGATATGAAGTTATATGGCTGTCATATATATTTGTTTTGTGCAATGTATACCTCTGTTGTGATGGAATGGCTCTAGTAATAAATATGGGACAATTATGATCCATTATGTTTTTATCATTTATGATTTGAATCTATGTGTGTATTGTTTTACTTCTTTGTCCTAATAATTTTTCAGATATGAAACTAGTAAATTTGGGTCATCTTGCGACGACCATTTAGACACTCTTGTGACGTTATGTTGTGGAGATTGTGACGAATCTTGGGCCCCTCAAACGTCGCTTCACATGTCGTGGAAATTGTGATGAACCTGGGATAAAGTCACAAGAGAAACGACCTAAGGAAGTCATCGCAAACGAGATTACCTACAGTGGTCGTTGTAAAAGAGACGCCCTACGGTTCTCGTTGCATGAGAGACAAACAACGATGATTGTCACAAGAACTAAAATTGAAGATGCTCGTCACAAGAGTGACGACCAGATTAGTTCTTTTGAAGAACTATTCAAGCATAAGATATCATCGACAGTAACAATAGTTCGATGCTCTTGCGACAACCCTAGTAGTTCTTGTGACGAACTATCAATACTATTGATGATCCCCTTTGTCGCAAGAGAAATGATCTATCCTAGTTTCTGTGACGAACAATTCATCCCAAGAGCAATGAAGTATCGATAGTTGTGACAAAATATCAGTACTATTGACGATCTCCTTCATTGCAAGAGAAACGACCTATCTTGGTTTCTGCAACGAACAATTCATCTCAAGAATGATGAAGTGTCGATAATTGCGACGAACTGTCAATACTATCGACTCTCTTATTTGTCACAAGAGCGATGACATATATATATTTTAAAATAATAATAATAAATATGAATGCAAGAGATTAATAATAGTTTAGACATGCTCCCAAATGCATTATAAAGAGGTAGAAGAAATAAGGATCTACTTGCAATCTACCTATTACATATCCACTAATTTCATTGATTGACCACTTGTTGGTTTGTCACCTATCAATGAATACAACACAAAGAGACTCTTTTCTATGGTCTTCTAATGCAATATTTGGAAGAAATTGATATATTTAGATCATAATTAGTTATTTAGAAATCATTCAGGAAGGCCATTTCTAGAAAATATATAGACAACCTTCAAGTTGGGGCCAAAGCACATATGCTTATATAGGAAACAAATTATGTATGGGTGATTTTTGTCTTTGCGATGTACTAATATTGGTGTACATGCATATTGATTCATAATGCAATATATCATGCATTTTCAAAAATTAAAGTTTAAATTTTTTGTTAGAGTAAAAATCTTGGATCCTTTCCTTGGATGCCCTTCTATCCACCATTACTTAATGATTTCATTGATATTTGGATGTGATATCCACATATTTTCAAACTTAAAGAGGCCGTTTGTTGGAGGGGATTCCTCCTTTATCTTTAGGTTGATTGGCCTATGATTTGAAATCATCCCTTTCAAAATATTTGATTTGAGGTGCCTTTTTCAACTAGCCAAGTATAAATACTTGAACATTTGTTAAACAATTTTGCTACTAGTGTCGTCCTTGTTATTTTGTTACACAAAGTGCAAGGACCAAATTTGGGGAGGATATCCATCATATTATTCTTATCAAAGTCTGGGAATATTATTCTTAGATACTCAAACCATTCCATCCCCCCTTTTTCTTATTGTGATTGAAGATTGCATTCCAATCCCCTCCCAAAAGTCACATATCCCCTAATGCCAAATAATGCATTAGCTTATTCATGAAATTATTGTTTTGATGAGGCACTTTTCAACTCCAGAATTTATTATTAATCGGAAACGTCTAGAAACTCTGGTTTCCACAAGATTGCCATGCTACCTACTTCTTGGTTATCTTTCTTACTTTCCTCCAAAATTGGTCCTTTACTTTTTGATGTTTTGTCTTAAATATGTTTTTTTCTTGTAATAATACCAAATCTAGATCTTCCTTTAAAATTTAATTTTAAGTGCTTTGAATTTCATATTGATCCTATTCCCCTCACATCTAGTAAAGCACTTTCATTTACATGGTTTGGGTGTTTTTGAAAGATCTATTTTTCTATCCAATTGATTCTAGTAGCTAGAGTCTACTTATTTCTACCTTGTTTATAATTTATGTCTTATTAATTTCTTCTTGCTTTCCCTAATTTGATCATATTAATGATGATATTCATGATTTTTTCTATGCATAAAAGGTTCATGCTAAAAGTATAACACCTATTTCTATGAACATTTGAAAACCTCTAAGTTGATATTATCCAAAATGAGTTTTTCTAAATCTATATCTATACAAGATCCATGCATAAAGAGTTGTTAGTGGTCAATCATCTATCTTTGAAAGACAATCTTCATTGCAATTGTTAAAATGGTTAGTGTATAAAAATACCTACTTTGTCACTACAAGGATAGTGGTAGTAACCATACTACTAAACCCTTCTAGTGAGGTGAGAGGATATGACCATCAACAAACCTCCAAGAAGGATAAATCCCCCAGGATCAATTCCACTTGATGATGATTGTTGTTCCATTTGGCTTACTAATATATGGATCCACCAACATTACCATATCTACTTTCACTCGATAAGGAATATCTTAGATATTATTTTTGGGATTAACTGCGTAGTGTAATTCATTAATCTATGACCCATATTCATGAGTATTAGTCTCAATTGACCAATAATTCTCATGATTTGAATAGTCCACTTAGCACTCATTGCACTGCGGAAGCCCCTATATACTTAAGGAATATCTTTTTTGGACAATATGATTCCTATTATATTTTATCAAAATCCGACAAGTGTTCCCTTCCCCATTCTAGGAATATTGCAATGCAATATATATGACCTACAATACTTGAGGAAGATCCCTTCGACCAAGAAAATATACGAGTGGGGGGTATATATTCCTCTCAGGACACCCAAGACTTGCATTGGGCCTCAATTGCTTTAAATGACTTTCTTGCATGGGTGAGACAACCCACTAGGGGTGAAACATGTCTTTGGGTGGATTTGAACCTTTGTGGGGGGGGGGATGAAACACCCTTTCTTTACCATTTAAAAAAACAAGTTGAAGTATTAGATTAGTTGTGTGAATCATATGATATGATGAAATAAAGATAATCGTATATGCTACATACTTGGGTGTGGTTCATTAGATAGAATGAATGGCCCCATAGTGTCCCATAAATGATGGTAATGTAAAAATAAATAAATAAAAGGAACCTTAAGAAGTCATAAAAAGAAGAAAAAAGACAAGACATACATGATATTTGATATTCTAATGTGTAGCATTGCATTGATACAACATCTAGAGCATATGAAAATGCACGAACTACATACTGTAGTAAATAAAAAATATAAATTATATTTAGTTTTTAGTAAAAACCAATTTTTTTTTTAAGACATGTCGATAAATCCTAATAGAAATTAAAACCAATAAGATTGCAAATAGTAAACACCATTAATATTCTTTTTTGTAAAATCCATATGTGAGGAGATTAAATAGTGATACACACACACACATATCAGATGTGACGGCCCGAATAAACTCCTCTTAGTTTCAATAATAATTTATCGAAGTTGTCTGATCCTGGAGCAAACCTCCCTTGATCTAAAGGAGAAACAACGAAGTCAACATTGACTATGTTGTTGCTTCTTTGGATTGAGAGAGGTTTTCTCCAAGAATAAACAGATCCAATAAATTTTTCTCTACTGAAGAGGACTGACCACGTGAAGGTGGAAGATCCTATGGCCCTCCTTCCCTCCCCCCCCTCACATCACTCTCAATTCCCCAATACCCAATCTATATTGTACTAAAAAATATGCATTAAAAATATTCAAAATTGATCAAAAGTGATTCTAAATCTATATATGAGGTTTATCATTCAAAGGCACGTCTCATAAAAAAAGAGTTTTTATAAATGATATTTATCATTCAAAATATGTTACAAATGTACTAGTTATATAATGTACATCTATCTCTCTTACAAAATTATTATACATCATCAATTTCTTTTAGTCTTCTTTTGTGTTTTCCAGTTCTTAAGTAATTCATCCATCTCCATGTCTTCGTTTATTAGGTGCTCTTCAACAACTGATGTTGCTTCAGTCCTTTCACATCGAGCATGCATGGTCTCATACTCATGACGTGGAGGCTACTGTGAGGGGCCATCACCTTCAAAAACAAAAAAAAATATTAAATTATATGGCCAATTATTAAATATCATTGAAGTAGTTCATTAATATTAAAAAAAACCTTTGCAATGTAATTATTTACCTGGTCCACTAGTCGACACTGTTGGAATGGTTTCCCTATTCTCCTAATTTTCAGGTTGAGGAGCCTCAACTACGATATTCTCTGCCATTGAAATGACAAAATTTATAAGTACAAAATCATAAATGTATAAGTAATAAAAATTAGAAGTATAAAATTTATAAGTACAAAATTATTAAGTATATGATTAATATACAACCATTTTATCATTGTGGGCCTCAGTCACAAGAACATCTTGGGGTTTCACCCCATTGGGATGGGGCTGTTGGGGAGCACCATGATCTTCTGGCTACACTGCACTATCAACACTTTGTTATCCAGTAATAATGGTTTTGTTGATAATATTGTTCCCTTGATTAAAACAAAGTAAGACATTAAAGTTATGGACGATATCAAAAATTTACGTATTTTATACGTAATGAAAGGTTAATGTGGACTGATTTTTATTTACCTTATCCCGCAAACTGGATCTTTGGGGCTGGCCCATGCTTTTCCTATGATCAACCACAACTTTATAGTCGTTCTTGTAACCAATTTGGAGGTCTTCCTTTGTGGTTTTAGTTCTGAAGTCGTCGCCCTCCATTGCATAAGAGCATGATTTTTTAATGTTTTTAGCTGCAATTACCTAAAAGTTGTAAGGCAATACAAATAATATTCTTAATATGTTTGGGTACTTACAATTCGTGACTGCAACCTTGAGTAGCCGCCCTGGCCTAGATTGTATTGGCCATGTTTTTTAATCCTTGATTTGGTTTCCTTCAAAGTGTCAGGCAACCTATCATCAAAATTTTCAAGTATGTTATATACCACACTTTTATTTAGATCTAAAGAAAATTAAAGGTATTGAAATCAAAATATTGTAATTTACCTTGGGGTACCAATTATTTTTTCTCCTAATTTTTTCAATATCTTTTCTTTTGCATCATCAATGATCACCTTCTAATCCCTCTTTGGAATCGAGGGAGGACACTCATACCTATGGTTTCTTGCCAAGACTTGTCTATAAACATCCCGCTTATATTTCAAATATTCACCCGTTGCAGAGGTGATCGCTTTTTTATTGAACGTGTCTACTTCAAAGAGACCTTCGAGATAATCCATAAGTTATTTTTTGAGGTTGGAATTATAGAAATTCCACCTCATGTGTAAGGTTTCCCCAAAAATCAACAAGGCCTTGCTCTCCAGGTGCGTATAAAAATGGTCGTTTCCTACACACAAAAAGATATGATCATTAATTTAAAAATAATAATCTAGATGATTTGTGTATGAGATTGACAACATGAAAAAGTTAAAATATGAAAAACTACATGGGAGTCTTATTTGTTTTAATGGAAGTCTGTTATTGTCGACCAAAAATGTGCATGGAAGGGTCCTCGTGCTGGTCACATGTCTAGCTACAAGAAATGAAACCATGTCAACCACATATGTTAGGATATTTAGACACTTAGGATCTAGTTAAGATCTACTTCATCTAATGTGTTGTTAGGTAAAAGTGTGTTTCTTAGTGTGTTTCTTTAGTATGAATTTGTAGTTAGGAAATCTGACAGTCACGATATGTTCCCGACATAGAGTGATCTGACGATTCATATTCTCCTCGATCTTAACGACCATTGATCCATGGCTTAAAAACCGATTGGTCAATGATCTCTATTTAAAGAGCACGGAGGGTCATTTGCCGATGATCGATTGTGAGAAACGCTCTTGTAAAATCTCTCTGTAATCTTTTTCTTTGCATTAATAAACTGCTCCAAGTGGCCACGTTGGCTGGGGTCATGGATGTTTCCCCGTAGGGGTTTTACCATGTGAAAACATCGGTGTGTTGATATTTGATATGGTTATGTGATTGGTTACTGAAGGTGATTGGTTACATGGTATCAGAGCTTGTTTGAAGACCCGCTCCTATTGTAGATCAAGATCGTGAAGTCGAGTTGTCTCATATCCATTTTCTATCATTTTTGTACATTTATGGGATGAGAGGACTGTTCCATTGTGTCTGGAGCACTCATTTCAGTCATGAACACTTTTCGTTTCACTCGAAAAGGTCTTCGTTTTCCCAAGATACGACCATTACAGTCAGATCCAGAGGTATAAAGCTTGAATACGCATTTTTTAAATTTCTGCAAAGTTTTATTTTGGTTTTATTTCGGTTTGATAGTATTTGTTTCCGGGTTGCTACTCTTTTAGATCTGCGTATTCTCTTTGCTCCGTGCCCTAAGAAATCTTGACAAATCAGAAATAGATAGGAAATGGTGTATCTTCTGGGTAAGCTAACCGAGATCTAACCCTTGTTGTCATCGAGAAGCAATTTTTTTTTCTTGTGTGAAAATAGTTTTTTTAGCACGCTCTCCAAGGTTGTCTTCAACAACAACCCCAATCCTCCTTCTGAACATTACAATATGTTTTGCTAGACCATTTGGTTAAAACTTGTATTATTAAGTAAGAGGCCTTGGGTTCAAGTCTCTCTTTTGTTACTTTTTTGAAAAAGTTCATGCTATAATTGTAAAGTGTATTTCACTTCAAGTATAAAAGTGAATCACTATAAGTAGCTTTAATATTTTATTTTAGAGTTATTTATTTTGCATGCAGCTTTTCTGTTATAAAGTAACTTCATTGTAAAAGCGATCCCCACTTCTGTTTATAAAAGTGGGTCACTTCATAAAGCAACTTACACTATCACGTTGTCAGTTGGTTACCATTTATGCCTTTTTTAAAATGACATAACTCTCACATCGGAAGTTCATTTTCAGTGCCATTTTTTTTTAAATTGCATAAATTTTCGAGCTCTTTCCATCCAGATCATCATTTTTAGTTTTTAAATCCATATTATCTACATATTTAATATGGATTCTACAAGTAATGTTTTGCTTACCAGCACCAACTACTTCCAATGAAAATCTCATATGAAAGATTTATTAAGAAGTAAAGGCTTGTATCGGCTTACCTTGGGAAAGGAAAAATAACCCACTGATGATGATAAGAAATCCAAATGGGCTAATAGGAGTGATGAAGCACATGGACTAATCAGAATGTCCATCTCTCTTGATTTAAGATACCACCTCCAAGAAATTGATGACCTCGAAGAAGCTTGGGACAATATTGAATCTGTGTTTGGTAAACTCAATAGTATTCGAGTACAACAGTTAGAAAATCAAGTACTGACCTTGATTCCAAGTGATTTTCTTTCCTTGGATACTATCTATCTAGGTTTAAAACACTCATAATTTTATGTGAAGAACGTAAGATAAAAATGGAGGAAGAGCGTTGCATTTATCTTATTCTTTCTAAGCTAGGTAGTGCATATTATGTGTTTGTATCTACCTTTTATGCCATGAGAGAGGCTCTAGGGAATGATTATGAAAAACCCACTCTTGAGTCCTTTTGTGTTGCTTTGATTAGAGAGGAAGATAAACTTGTACAACTTGGAGTGATCAACACTGCAGGTACCTCCAACAAAGTCCTAGTTTCCCAGCAGAAAGATAAACCCAAGTATCCCAAGAATCAACATCATCGCTACAACAACAAGAAACATAAGGGTCCCAAACCCACTCAGACAGCTTTCGCTCCTAATGGTGACAAAGGAGAAAAATATAAAAGTAAAAATACTAACAAACATTGCAACTTTTGTGATAAATATGGTCATGATGAGTCCAAATGTTTCAAGAAGATGACAGCTTTAGAAGTAGCAATGAAGAATCACAACATCAATATTGATTCTACTTCTTCTTCTTCTTCTCATGGACATGCACTTTCTGCTTTTGATTTCTCCTTCAATACAAATTCTACTTCTACTTCTACTTTTGATGAGTGGCTTATTGATTCTGGAGCATCTTATCATATGGCTAAGGATAGAGCCATATTTTCCACTCTAAATGAATGTAACACCAAGAAAATATTTTTTGGTGATGATAGATCTCTTAGTGTTGAAGGATCTGGAACAAATCAAGTAGAAAATGGTCATTTCAATGATGTATTATGTGTTCCAAGTCTTTCTTGTAACCTTCTATCAGTATATCAAATCACTAATTCAGGTGAAGGTAAAACCGTAGAGTTTTCACCTCACCAAGTTGTAATCAAGGATATAAAAGATCCTAAGCATGTTCTTGCAACTGGAAGTGCCGATGATATTACCAGGTTGTACAAATTTGACAACTTTGGGTCATCATCTTTTTCATCAGTTTTTGTTGCTCATAGCAATGAATTGAGCAAACTTTGGCATGAGCGGTTCAGTCATCTAAACTATCTCTCATTGCAACAACTATGTAATCAATAGATGATGACTGGTCTTCCTCTTGTTTCATGCATAGATGGTGTTTGTGTCGGTTATGTTCTCGACAAACATCATCAAGACATTTTTGACAAACGTGCCTCTTGGCATGCCTCGGGTCCTTTGCAACTTGTTCACAATGATTTGTGTGGTCCACTTTCTTCTCCTTCTTTTTCTTGGTGCAAGTATTTCTTAACTTTCATTGATGAATTTTCCAGACGTACTTGGGTTTACTTCTTAAAACTTAAGAGAGAAGTTTTTGAAAATTTTTTGGCCTACAAGGCCCTTGTAGAAAAGAAATCTGGACATCAAATTAAAAGGTTAAGAACAGATAATGGAGGCGAATATGTGAAAACTAATTTTACAATTTACTACACTACACAGGGCATCCAAATGCAACACACTGTTCCATATACACCACAACAAAATGGTGTTGTTGAGAGAAAGAACCACACATTAAAAGAAATGGCTAATTGTGTGATCCAATCTAAGGGATTAAGTCTAAAGTATTGGGCGAAAGCCATCAACTGTGCAAATTACATAGTAAATCGCACTCCCACAAAGGCTCTTAAAAATATTAAACACTGGAAGAAGCTTGGACTAAAATTAAACCAGATGTAAGTCACTTCTATGTATTTGGCAGTATAACATGGGCTCACATTCCCGATGAGAAAAGGAAAGCATTGAAGCCTAAAAGTGAGAAGTGTATATTTGTTGATTATTCTGAAGATGTCAAAGGTTATAGACTTCTTCAACCACATTGTAATGAAATTATTCTTAGAAGAGATGTTAAATTTGATGAAAATCTCTTGGCCTGCGAGCCTAATTCRACGGTTGTGCCTTCTCCAGCCTGCGAGCCATCTTCAGAGTTTGTGCCTTCTTCTGTTCCTATTTTGGTTTCTTATTGAGATGATGAAAATGAGGATGGAAATCCACCTCCACCTACTGACCTTCCTCCATATGATTCCTTTGAACCTGAACAAGCACCAGTTCCACCGCTTCCTAAATGGGTCCATTCAACACGAGAAGCAGCTAGTGATATTGTTGGTGATCTTTCAAATCATCATTGAACACGTTCACAGTTCCAGCAAGCCTCTTCTCTTTTGGCTCAAGTTTCAGAGACTCATGATCCAGAGACATTTGCAGAAGCTTCATGTCATCCAGATTGGGATACAACAATGAATGAAGAGTATCGTTCTTTAATGGAAAACAATACTTGGGATCTTGTACCTCTTCCAAAAGGAAGAAAACTTGTCAGATGTAAATGGGTCTACAGAACTAAGTATGCATCATATGGAAGTGTTGAAAGACACAAGGCTCGATTAGTTGCCAAAGGATTTTCCCAAGTTGAAGGAATTGACTATAATAAAACCTTTTCCCCTGTATCCAAAATGAATTCCATTCGCCTTGTTCTTTCCCTTGCTGCCTCACATAAATGGGAGGTCCATCAGATGGATGTTAAATCCACCTTCTTGCATGGCGATTTGAAAAAATAAATTTACATAGAACAACCTCCTGGCTATGTCCAAAATGACTCTAGCCTTGTTTGTCACCTTAAGAAATATCTTTATGGTCTTAAGCAAGCTCCCCGAGCTTGGTATGCCAAAATGGACAACTTTCTTATTGACACCAGATTCTCTAGATACCATTCTGATCCTAATGTTTATACTAAGAAAGTAGGAATCCATCTCATAATCCTTGTCCTTTATGTTGATAACCTTATCCTTAGTGGTAGTGACTCAAAACTTTTAAACCATGTGAAAACCAACCTTAAGAAGAAATTTGAAATGACAGACTTAGGCTTTTTGCACTATTTCCTTGGACTCCAAGTTTTGCAAACTAATGAAGGAATTTTTCTTTCCCAGTCTAAGTATGCTTGTGACCTTCTTCATCGCTTTCACATGGATGATTGTAAACCAACCTCTTCTCCCTTCTAGTCTGGAGTCAAGCTTACTACCACTTGTACTTCTCCTGAAGTTGATGCCATCCTGTACTGTTAGTTAGTTGGTAGCCTCTTATACTTGACTCATACCCGTCCTAATCTTTCCTTTGATGTTGGTCTTGTTGCTCGGTATATGAAAACACCCCATGAAAGCCATTGGAAAGCAGCTAAAAGGATACTTGTCTATGTCTGTGGTACAGTTCAGTTCGGGATACATTACAGTTCAGGGGGGACTCCTTTATTGGTTGATTTCACTGATTCAGATTGGGTTGGTGACCCTGATGATCGTAATTCTACTGCAGGTTATGTTTTTAGCCTTGGTTCAAGACCTGTCACTTGGGCCTCTAAGAAACAATAGGCTATTTCACTTTCTTCAGTAGAAGCAGAGTACCGAGCAGCGGTAAATGCAAGTCAAGAAGCCTTGTGGCTTCGACAGATCCTTTCAGAGTTTGGATTCCAACAGCAGCATCCGACCAGCCTTTGTTGCGACAATCAGAGTGCCATCAATCTCACCAAAGACCCAGTTCAACATCATCGTAGAAAACACATCGAGCTCCACATGCACTTCATAAAAAAGCTCATTCATGATCAAGTTATTGAAGTGCTCTTTTGTCCTACAGAAGATCAAGTTGCAGACATTTTCACAAAGTCTCTTACAGAAGTGAAGTTTTCCAAACTTCGATCTATGTTAGGAGTTCAGGAAGTTGTCATTAAGGGGGGATAGGTTATAATGCCTCCTTCCTTCTCCTATTATGTCACTATTGTAAATCCTTCAATCCCATCCCAAGTTGTTCTTAAGGGGTGATGTTAGGATATTTAGACACTTAGGAGTTAGTTAATATCTACTTGGTCTAATGTGTCTTTAGGTAAAAGTGTGTTTCTTAGTGTGTTTCCTTAGTATGCATTAGTAGTTAGGAAATCTGACGGTCACGATATGTTCTCGACATAGAGTGATCCGACGGTTCATACTCTCCTCAATCCTAACGACCATTGATTCGTGGCTTAACACCCGATTGGTCCATGATATCTATTTAAAGAGCATGGAGGGTCATTTGCTGATGATCGGTTGTGAGAAACTCTCTTGTAAAATCTCTATGTAATATTTTTATTTGCATTAATAAACTGCTCCAAGTGGCCGCATTGGCTGGGGCCGTGGATGTTTCCCCGTAGGGGTTTTACCACGTGAAAACATCGGTGTGTTGATATTTGATATGGTTATGTGAGTGGTTACTGAAGGTGTTCGTCCTCTGTTGGAATACTTGTGTTTTCGAACAACATCATCAACCTCATCTCTGTTAGCACCTCTAGAGCTTGACCGTTGTGTGGATGTCTAGCGGTGCGTGTCATGGCTCCTATCTAAATTAGGTGTGGAAGATGGAGAAGTAAACAATACTCTAGCATTTGTATGACAACCTGCGTCAAGACTCTGTGGTGTCTTTGCAGTGCTACTACTACCAACACCGGTTTGAACATGCTCCAAAAATCTCTTTATAAAAAAGAAAATGTTTTTTCGTGAGATAATGTAAAAGTTTAAAAACAAACTTTCATAATTGAACATACGAGTACATTAAAAAAAACACTTTAAATTATGGTTATTACCTTATATGTGTTAAGCTGTGACATAAGGAGATTGATCCTTTCTAGGACGTCAAGAGGTTGATCTAGATGGTCTAACAAGCTATCAAGTTACTTGTTCTCTTTAATGATCTTTCTTTTTATTAATACCATCGGATCAGGGGATGAATACAACCCCTCCTCATTGGCGGAATCATGATCAACATGGCTTGTTGACTACATATAATTTCAACAAAATCAATGTTATTTCAGTTCTATAAACAAATGAAATAACAGATCGCCACACAAATAAAATTATATAAACAAATAATAAAATTCGCGTAAAATGAAAGTCGAATTTGATAATCATTTACATGTTCTGTGACTGGCCCTTTTCCATGATCATCCTACCACATTATAATATAATTAGAACCCCCGTATATTTAAAAAATTATTAATGATAACAAAAAAATTGATTGGCACCCAAATAAAATCAACCTCAACAATCAACCTCCCACATTATTATAAATTTGGGACCGTAAAATATACATTGTTAAAGATAAAAAAAAATAGAATGCGGTAAGTATAGGTTGCTTAAATAGGTGTTGCATAAGTACCCACACACTATTAGTTGATGTTTCTATTCGATTCAAATGGCAATCCACTAATAACTCTTCCCCGGGAGCTATCTTTTTTATTGCGCACATGACTAAGCAATTCTCTTCACATCCCTCATATATGCAATTTGGTTGCTTGCTTGTTGTCCCAGTTCGTGTGTTGTTTATAAACCCTGCGATATTGTCGGAAGCCTCAGGCCTTCCATCAATATAGATAGTCTCTCCCTTATTTTTATCATTCTTTATTAGTTGTATATAATTTGCGACGAGTGCATATCTCCACATACTTCGCATGTACCTAACCAACCACATCCAATCATTATAATTGTAACACGGTACGACATAGTCCATCAATTCAGTTACTGTATTGTATTTTATAGTTATTTCGTCCATGGAAAATAGACCCAGGCCATGCAGGGAGGATAGTGCATTGCAATATGTCCTATTGTTAACAATGAAGTTAGTGTCTAACGGAGGTAGTTCCTTAGGTACCCATTCTTTCACAAGATGCTTATACATAAGTGGCACCTCTATGTCTCCTATTCTCTCATCATCATAAGAGCATGATCCTCCTTCAGCAAGAAAAAATTCCATGCGTCTACGGAATTTTCTTCTGACTTTTTCACCTCTGGTCCTTGTTTGTGTATCATATCTACTAGATGCAGTCACATTTCCCTAAATTTATCTTAATCTTCCCTCACTCGAGGAAGAAATATCTGACAGGTACATGTTTGGTTGTACCTTCATTCACATGTGTAGGTGTTGTTAGTGAGTAGTCCATCCTCATCCTAGTTCCAATTTTTGAACTTTTTTTCTATATTCACAAGTTCTAAATAATTTTTTTATATCTTTAGTTTTGGATGCACAATTAGAGGGTGCAATTACCTAAATTAATAGGGGAAATCATGCATGTGGATTCCCAACTTAGTGAAGGGTATGAATATCTAAGTGGGTACACCTTAATTCGACTCGCTTATCCATGCAAGCAATATGCACTATGGTTAGATTTCACACTACAAATTTTTTTTCCATGCATTTATATTCATTGTACCTCTCTTATTACTAGTTTATAAAGGGGAATTAAGGAAAACCACTTTATGGTCCAAGAGTTGAGTTTTGAGCTATAGCTTTAGCTTTCTATTTCATATTTAATATAAAATCAATGATGATGTTTTAAGTCTTTATATTATAATTTTTGTTGTTTTAATTATCAATGGCATGTGTTTGTAGGTTAAAGTAATATATAACATAAATTTTGATAAGTGTTTCAACTTTAGTGATCTATAGTTTTAGGTTAGTTTCTAGAGTGAAAAATCTTCTCAACATGGTCAAATATTTTATGGTATTAGAGTGCATTTAATGAAACATTCTAGGAATTTTTGTATGTATAGTAGGGATGCTACCTATGATAGGGAGATATTGAGAGGCTTTATGGATGAGATGTTAAAGATGTGTTCTTGATAATATCATCGTGGTCTTGTGATAGGTTGCTTTTGGGTTGCTGACATATTTTGTTTAGCAGGTTTTTCTAGGAGCAATGGTATGACTACATTTAGTCTTAGATATGAATACAAATTTTAAATTTCCCTCTAACTTCATCCCATGGAAGTGTTAAGCATAGATGATGTTGGAAGACCATGATCTTTGGTATTCTATGGAGATGGTAGAGACTACCAATCATGTGTTGTTAGTATAACATAAAAATAAGATGGCTAAGAATTAGGGGTAACACCCCTAATTCCAGGGATTCAAACAAAACTTTTCATTAAAACTATGTGTGTTGTAGATGCATTGCAGAGAAAAATGTCATCACCTTTCCATATGGAACAAAATGGACCTTGAAGAACGACCATTTGTACTAGATATGCTTACTCAAGTTGAGGAGATGCTCATAGAAAGAGTGAATCCGATAATGCAAGTAAGCCACACAAGTGTTGGAAAATACAAATATAGTATTCACACTATCATTTTCTCATAGGACATGAGTACAATTGTCAATTACTTGCCTCACCAAATTGAGGTCTTGGACATCTTTCTTGTGAGAAGGAACAACTCTTACCAAATATATTCTGATTTTTTTGTTAATATATATCGCATTATGGCAAGGTTAAAGTATAAGTTAGAACATGATTCTTATTATAAGGATGTTCAACTAACCTAACCACAATTTCTTATTTTCCTATTGAACTTACAAACATGCCTCCCATGATTCACCTTGTCACAAGTAATATTCAAGAACCACAAAATAGCCACATAGAACTTCTTGAGGGATACAATGCCTCTATTAAACCACAAGACTAGAAACCATTATATTTTGTAGACATGCTCCCAAATGCATGTAGAGAGGTAGAAGAAATAAATATCGACTTGCAATCTACATATTACATATCCACTAATTCCGTTGATTGACCACTTGTTGGTTTGTCACCTATCAATGAATACATCACAAAGACACTATTTTCTATTGTCTTCTAATGCAATATTTGGAAGAAATTGATATATTTAGATCATAATTAGTTATTTAGAAATCATTCAGGAAGGCCATTTCTAGAAAAGATGTAGACAACCTTCAAGCTGGGGCCAAAGAAGATATGATTATATAGGAAACAACTTATGTATGGGTGTTTTTTGGCTTTGGGATATACTAATATTGGTGTACATGTATCTTGATTCATAATGCAATATATCATGCATTTTCAAAAATTAAGTTTAAATTTTTGGTTAGAGTAAAAATCTTGGATCCTTGCCTTGGATGCCCTTTTGTACACCATTACTTAATGATTTCATTGATATTTGGATTTGTTATCCACATATTTTCAAACTTAAAGAGGTCGTTTGTAACCCATTTTGAGTAGTGTATACTGATTTCAAGAATTCTTCATATTCTAGCTTTTCTTTTTGAGGTTGCTCGGGGAGGTTCTGGGCTCCAAATCCTTTTGTCTAGATTTGTAGCCATGGGAAAATCGTGCAGAATGTGAGGTTGCATAGTAGGTATATTCTACAACCTTCTTACAATTCCTTAAACTGTTTCTCATGCATTTAAGCTCTGCTTTTATGAAATATTGGCAACATTGCACCATTGAGACCACTTTGAGATCAAATGCTAACAGAATAACCAAACAACCAACCTAAAATTTCAACAAACAATAGGGGATCGAATTTTGTTCTGTTTTCCTCCAAGATTATAGTTGATATGGTGGAATCGATAGTAGATTTAGTGCCTCTAGCTTGAGAGAGAGAAGCATGTGTTAGCCCTGTTAGCCTCTCTTGCTAACCACTGAGCATGAAATTATTGAAACTGACGGGATAGCTAGGTAGGGGGAGTTATGTTGATATTGACAAGTGAAAGTAGGATAATCAAATGAAACCAAAGAGAAACCCAATCTTGCAATAGCATAGTGACAAGTGCACAATACACTATAGAGAGAGAAAAATACCCAACCACAAATGCTCCACATAAGAGATGCACAAATGCTCATAAAATAATGAAATGTCAATCACAAAAGAATCTCAAATATATAAGTGCATTTAGGCATAAATAACTTAAGAGAGATCAAGAAGATCACAAGATAATGATGTACAAATGAGAGATTGTGGTGTATTTATACACAACTCAAGTAGGTTTCTACCCCTATGAGGGGTTAATGAGCCTATGTGTACAAGTTTTACTAGGTTGGCCTTAACCAATCCATAGTATTAGAATAAATGATAATAATTTATCAAAGGATGGTCTTAGCCATGATCACAAATACATTAATGATACATATGAGTGTGTCATGGCCACATGTGAATATTACACCCATAATTCTAACACATCTTCTTAATTTTAATTGGGGCCATAGAGGGAAATAATTATATCACAAGATTTGTATTCCCTTCTCAATGCAGAACAAGGATATCACCCCCCTGAACTCGACATGGCTCCCTCAAAAATCCATTAGATTCCTCAACAATATAAATCATGCTCTAGAGTGACTGAGGGAAGTATCTTGGTATTTTGCAGGAATGTCAACCACCTAAGTAATAATAGTTTGAGGTATAGTTGAAAAATTCCCTTGATAACGCTTGGGACCAACAAGAAACTTAGTTGCATAAACAATGGTGTAGATATCCCACTTAGGTAGAGGATTTGGGTGAGACAGAGGGAGAGTAAGTAGATGGGCCTCCCAAGAATTCATCATCATCATCACCATCATGGTCATCATATGATGATTTGTATGAACGATGATTGGTATGAGGCTAGATGAATCATCAATCTCATTATCCGTAGTTATATGTCCAGACACTATAGATGGAGTGTTTAAAGAATCTTTCTAAGAAGTAGGAACATCACATTATGAAGGTGAGACATCCATCAACACATGGAAGGAATCATACAAAGGAAGACATGCATCATAATATGAGGAGGCACAATCCATGAAAGCACATCGAGAATCATTTGAAAGGAGTATTGGGAGAGAAACTAGTAGACTGTGAGTAGGAACTCGTCAAAGGGTGCCTCTCTATATTCACCCACCCTATGAGTGGTGGGATCATAAAGGCAATAACCCTGAAACTTTTTGTTGCAGTGAATCATAGAATTGTAGTATGAGTTTGGAGACGGTGATGTGTTTCTCCTTCATTAGGAGCATCAGTCTATGCACTAGATCCAAAAATTTTGAAATTTGAAATAGAATGTTTGTAGTCATACCATTTTTCACAGGGAGTTATACATGTGACAACATGAGTAGGTGTTGTATTGATGATATGAACTATGCAAACAATTCCCTCTCCCTAGAATGTAAGCTTCATTTTCTTGGATTGAAGCATATAATGAGCCATCTCCATAATAGCCTTATTCTTATGGTCTATTACATTTTTTTGTGGAGTGTAAGGAATAGTTATTTAGTATGCAAAACTAGGTGTGCATTATGAGAAGACCCAACTTTTTCATTGAAAATATTCCCAACACATATTGTAGATATTGCAAGCTCTTTGTTTTTTTTATGACAAGCAAGGCATGAATTAAAGAGATTACATTCCTTATGACAATAGCTTCATATGAATCTCTTATACTTGGAGGATTTTGAATGTTCCCCTTTATTCTGATCATACTCATATTTAGAAGGGATTGAGATAGTCCTTCAATGGGATTGAGCTCAGGGGGTATTTCACCCATATTCTTCAACGTTGGATAATATGAGAAAAACCTCATCGAGAGGAGTTGTAGCACCCTAGAAAATTTAAGGGATACTATAAAATATAATAAAAAAGGTCTTGAATGCTGAAGATAGATTATTCTAAGAAATACTTGCATATTTTGAATCCAATTCTACCTTTCCTCCTAAAGTTTTGATTTTAGCTTTCAAATTTTTAACCTTTGAAATGTACTCCTCAACAATGTTGAAGTCACCCATCTAAGGTAAATCTGCTCTTTGTTTTGGCTAAGGTAATGTTCAGATTTTGGTTTTGCTAATGATCAAATATGTTCCTTGTTTAAGTTAAGATCAGATCTGATCATGTTCAGATTTAGTTAAGAATTGTTTTCTTTAATGTTCAGATTCATCATATTGTTTCTGTGATTAGTTTACTTCAGAATTTTTGAATTAATTGTTGATCTATATCTATTGTAGCAAATAAAATTGAAAAGAATAATTATGTTCTAGTTTACCGTAGAATTTCTAACAATATGAGATTTGAATGTTTAGTTTCTAGTCAGTTGACTTGAGTGGTATTCATTGTTCCAAAGATATTATTGACCATGTCCCAGATTTCATTTGCACCTTTGTTGTCCTTGGTATGATGAACTAGATATGTCTTGACATGTAGAGTGATAATCCCAAGAGCTTCGTCCTTCTTTAAACATACAAGGACATAACTGTTGTCGTTGAAAACAAGAAGGGGTTTCACCAAATACATCCATAAAACTTTGCTTTGAAGGACAATTATTTGATCCACCCAAGTATGATAATTATCCACATTCAATCAGGGAAACATCCACTTTGAATTTGTTAGGCTTAGAAATAGCAAGATGAATCCTCCTATGAAAGAAAGAAGTCTCTAATATTTCTCCTTTATAGGACCAAAGGGTAAAACCCTTAGGTAACCTTAGGGTTGGCCTCGAAGAAGAGTTAAAATACCTTAGAAATACCCAAGGAAACTCTATAAGAGAGGCATTGGATTTAGATATGGATTAAACTTTTAGAAACCTTAGAAAAAACCCAAAAAGGAGATGATCCAAGAAAGTTTGTAGTCATGTGAGAACTTGAGTGATGCCACTAGCTAATAATTTTTGGATCATCTATAGAATTGAGAATGTAAGGTTCACACCCACTCTAATACCATGTTGAGATTCACAAGTGAAATAAAGAGAATTGAATGGAACCAAAGACAAACCCAAATTCTACAATAACCCATTCACAAGTGCACTAGAGAGAGATAGCCCTAGTGCACTAGAGAGAGAGAGAAAAATACCCAAGCACAAATGTAGCCGCAACTTGGGAGATTTTGGTTAGAATATGGTGATAACTTTATTATTTTTCCGTTGCTTTTGTTGCATACTTGGAAATTTACTTTAGCACAACATGATGAGAGAGAACATGTTGGAAGTCAATATATCATAGTTGTGGATGTTTAATCTATCATCATTTTGAGCAGGGTTTTATTTTTTATGAGCATGTTTGTCAATGAACATGGTATATGTAGCATGAAACTCCCATGGAACTTTATACCAACAGTTAAGGGTAAAACCTTTCTTTTACAAATATTAATATTCATTGCATTTTGTGTGTTGTTTAACATGGTTAAATAGTTCCTCATAGTATTGAAGTGGATTGGATGTGAATATTATACTATTCTTAGCAGGTAGGTATTATCAAGAATTGAGCGATGGAATTGGATATTCCTATGGTGGATATATCATGATTTTCAAGATATAACATATTTATTAAATAAATATTTTGTAGCATTTACCAATTAGGTCCTCCCAATGAAGTGTGTTCATATCTTGTGCATTTTCCAACCATATGAAACTATGAATATGGGTGGACCATATATTCCTCCATTGATACCAACATGAAACAATAATTATAAGAAGATGCATGTGAAGACAAGAGTTCTAGTTAACAAGAGTGTGGGAAATAGGGTTAGATGGCTAACTCGTACTAGTATTATTTTGCATGGAGGCATTTCTCTCGGACCTCTTCATGAAATATTATGAATCTATGGTGCATGTATAAATATGTGAGATGTGGGTTTATGATAATGTTTTTAATTCTCCAATCACTTTGCTCATTTGCATTACATGGATCTTTTTCGGTCATGACCTTGCGTAAATCATTCCATCTAGTGTTTGTTGCACTAAGTGTAAAGAAAAATGTTAGAGAATTATAAGATGTAAGTTAGGCATGAGATATTTGTTAACTCTTTATTCCCTTTTTTTTTAATGGTATTCACATTTTGTACTGATCAAATGAGGAATTACCCCAGAACTGATGCCAAGAGACACAGACTCAATCCTAAGGCCAACTAAGGAGAAAAAACAACACACGCTAATTAATCTAGGAGTCAATCATGAAAACAAACCTTCTCACAAAGATGTGCTAGTTGGTGATGGAATCCAATATCGCAGGATCGATGCATGAAGGGGTTGAGTTTCGACGGGTGGGAAAGTTACGTTGAAAACCTTCTTAACGAACTAATGCCTTGGTGCAAGTTATCTCATCGAGCAGTGGAAAACCCTCCAAGGATTCCAAGTGAGTCTAGCCAACGTCGATCCCGGGTACAACACCACCTTCCCTGTGTTGTCACCTTGGGTAGGAAGTCTAAAAGAATATGGCCTCTATGGTACCACCTACTATACAAAGCAGGGTTGATTACTTTATTGGACCCAATGTGACCTCGTTCTTGACCCTTGTGTTAGAAGGGATTCCCAAAGTTAGTGATATAGCAACTGGATTTCACTCCCTAACTCAAAGATTTATGTTTGTTTAGTATATTTGGAAAGTTATTCTCACAATCTTATTCTAAATCTCTACACCTAAGCTAAAATGGGTTTTAAGAGACCTAGAAAAGTTGCTAGATAAATTTTAATTAGCACTTCATTTTATGTTGTTATTACTCAAAGGAGTGGTCGTGAAACTGATGGTGTTTCGACTCGACTCTTTAAACCATGCAAGAGGAAAATGAAATGCAAGAATTTCAACTTCAATGAAAACTAGCTATGGGAAGGAGCAAGAGGTTTTAAGAAAATACATAATTTCTTGATAGATTACTATGTGTGCACTTCTAATGACAAAAAGTATGAGCTAATTATACAGATAAATGGAAGAAAAATGACCCAAAATTTAAAAATACCATGCAAATGTCATAGTTCACTTAGTACACCTATACAACATTGAATCAAATGTCATAATTTCTAACATAGTAAACTTTTATGACTTTAGAGACCACCATACACATCTTAAATACTCATAAGGATCACAGGGGCTTCACCTTGTTGACCAATATCTTATCACCTTCATTCACATAAGGATTTCAAATTTTTATGTTCTCTGGAAATTCTTAACCTTGCCAAGACATAAGAGGTGTAAACATGGTAATTTTAGTACCCAATAAATCTATGTTCCTACAAAACAAAGGTTAACAAATTTCCTTAAGTAGGGAAGCGATAGTGACAACAATTACCATGAGAGCACAACATTCAAGCAGAGGTGAAAGAGAGAGGAGGCAAGAGGTGAGAGGATACCACACTAGGGTTGAACTAGTGAAAGAAATAAAGGTGAGGGGAAACAACTGTTATGAGGGAGGGTGAAATTTGGAAATGTTGGCCTACAACTAGTGAGGGCATTAGAGGTGGAATTATCATGAGGTGACATCAATGAAGACATGAAGTGATGATGTTAAAAGGAACCATCAAAGGCATTGAATATGGTGAGGTGATATTATCAATATTTTGGAAAGGAACCATTGAAGGTACTAATAATTGTAAGGTGCCATTAGTGAGGGAATGTGCCATTTATTATAGAAAGGCATCGTTGAAGGAATGAGGTGAAAATGTTAGCATGGGGATGGAAAAGGAATGTAATTAGGAAACAACATTAATTAAGCACCATCAAAGGTAGTACGAGAGTGTTGAGAGGAAGGAAATTTCATGGAAATGAAGGTGACCTTATAGCTATAGGCTATATGATGCAGCGGCTAAAGATAACCTCTTAGGGAAGATAGCAAGGGAGTGGTGACTAGTCTCAACTAAGGAACGCCATCTTGAATTCATTTCTACTCAAGACAATAAACTAAAGGGAGGCAATCAAATATGAATAGATCGAGGAAATATGTGGTCAATAAGAGAAAAGATAAGACAAGGAAGAGAGGACTAGAAATGATAGGATAATAAAGGTATGATATAATTCTATCATTAGGGGACTAGAAAAATGGAAGGGAGGGAGAAAACAAGGAGAGTAGGTGTTACCCTAAGAATATAAAGGTGTTAATGGAGGAGAAAGAGATGGGTAAGACTACCTAGAAAGAACCATCAAATGGGCAGGTAGTATGAAGGAAAGAAGACTAGCTTTGTCACCTCTCTTGGTGCTTACATATAGCATAATCGTCATGGTGTTAAGGTTGAACTTAAGATCAACAAGAGTGGATTGAATTGGTAGGGGTAGGGGTCTTATTGCTCTTGGTGTGGGTGCACCATCCTATAAGTATTCTTTATTTGCACTTGATTTCATTGTTTTTAATGTGTGTGGGTGAAGAGTGTTCTACATCATGGAGGTTTTGTGTGTTGGGTGGTTTGGAAAGGATCCATTAGAATTGTAGTTTATTCATAATGGGCATGCTCTATAGATATAAGTATTTGTTGTATGGTTATTTCTACAAGTAGGTAGTGCCTTGCCCCATGAGAGAATTTGGGGCATTTATGATTTTATTCTTTTATTGAAGATAAATTCATTATAGGATCAAAGAAGGAAAAAATATTGGTCTACAATCATAATGCACTCATTTGGCTACTCGATAAAATGTAGGGTACAAGGAAATTCATAAAAAAATGGATCACTTAAAAAACAATCCTATATACATGTGTATGAGATGATTGAACTAATGAGATTTTTGAGTTGCTTCCAGTTATAAACCCAACACATGACCCACACCTTGATAGAAATGAGTACCAAGAAGGTGTCTTGACCAAGGATGTTTTGCAGATCGAGTTTCAGTAATGTGTCATAAATATTCCCCTGAGATTTCTTTATGGTATTTATTCATGGGTTTTAAAGCTTGATAATGGAAGGAAGAAACTAGGTATAGAAGAAAAATCATTAACATTTGTCTCAAGAAAAGAGCGAGGCATCTATGGTCATGAAAATATACCTTCCCTTGTGTCATTGCTATGGATTAGGCTCTTGGCCTCTTTCTCCTCTATATGTGCCCTCTTTCTCCTGTGTTCGCGACCTCTCTCTCCTAGCATGTCTGTGGCCTCTTCCTCCTCTATCTTTGACCTCTTTCTCCTAGTATTTTTGTGGCCTCTCTCTCGGCCTAGTATTTATCTCCACGACGTCTTTCTCCAGTGCCTATGGTCAGTCTCTTTCTCTATCATGGGGATATGAGGGCTCGTCTCTTTCTATGTCGCGGGGATATGAGGGTCGGTCTCTTTCTTTGTCGTGGGGATATGAGGGTCCGTCTCTATCTCTGTCGTAGGGATATGAGGGCCGATCTCTTTCTCTATCGCGGGGATATGAGGGTCGGTCTCTTTCTTTAGTATATATGGTCGTGGATCTGATGTCAAGGGGATACAATGTGAGCTCTGATTTGTTTTTTGCGGGGATATGGATCAAATATGGGCACGAAGGGTTTTGGGTTTTTATTTTATGTTTTATGTTTTATGTTTTAAGTTTTATTATTGTTTTATGTTTTGTTTTTTGTTTTTTTATTTATTTGTATATTTATAATATATAAATTATATATAATATATATATTATATATTATAAATATATATAAATTATAAATATTACACATTACACATTTACACAATATATAATATATAATAAATATGAGGTCACAAATATGTTGAGTTTCAGTTACATTCAAAAGTAAATGCAACCTCCAACCAAACTCTCACCATTATGGAAAGACTAGAAAATGTCAATCAAATAAGCATTTCATTGTCATTTAACATAGAACATCCCAATGCAAAGATGTTATTTGTGAAGCTCACATTTTTACTATTGTGGCCCACTTCTCCAAATATCATTAATAAAACTTATATGACTATGCATTGGCCACCCAATCTAAGATGGAGCATACACAATCTACTAGTCATACATATGCTCAAAATCAACATTCTAAGAAGTAGTTGGTGCAAAGATAGTCCACCGAGACATTTTTTCTTATTAGTTCATCATGCTCATTGTATTATGCCAATACCTCAAAATTTTCTTAGTGTTCAAGAGATCAAAGTTCAATATTTTCCTAAGCAATGGAACCACAATAGTGTATCACTGTCCCAACTTATAGAAGGAAAAAAATAGTGACCAAAAATCAATAGAATCAAAGGAGGAGGCCTATTGTCCAAAGAAAATAAATCATGTCAATCGGAATGGACTTATAAACCACATATTTCTTCCCATTAGGGACATCAATAGGCTTTTACCCAACAAAAAAGGGGATTGCACATTACAAACTTCACAATTTTACATGTGCTAGCACACATTTACACAATATGGCCATGTAATATCTAGAAAATTGTCGAAGTGATTCAATATACAAACCAAAGTGCACAAAATCACATATGATTCTACCAATAAAAAATTCCCATATAAGGATAAGTATATAAGCAATGGTGTTGTTAATTAAACATAAGTAATGGATTCCAATGCTTAGAAAAACTACAAAACTAAGAAAACATACTTTTAGTGAGATGTTGCATTAAGTTTCTCCTTCAAGAAATCTAATCCACTAATATACAACCATAGAAACTGTTGGC
>ML813369.1:164319-178985 GCA_009831015.1 Picea engelmannii | reverse complement strand
TGGATGGAAGCACCTACTTCCACTTATACAAGCACCAAATTGCACACAGAAAACTCTTTGTTTTCCCTAGCACCACCCTGCCACCCTGTTTTCTAGCCACAACTAGATGGAAGCTACAACTCCCAATATTCAAGCACCAAATTGAATAACAGAGGACCATAGTCCTCCCTGGCACCACCCTACCACCCTGAATATATATCTTTGCTTGAATAATACCTTACAACAATACATATATGTCAATGCTTACCATTTCTTCTCTTTTATGCAATCCTTCTCTACTTCTGTTTGTTCATGCTTGGCTCCACTTGCTGGTTTTTTTTTTGTTCTGTAGTACCGCTCTGCTTCTATATGTTCATACTTAGCCTCACTTGTTTTCTCTTTCCATCTGCTCTTTCTCTATTTTTCTCATGCTCTTAGGTTCTTGCACATTCTGCTCTTTTCACCATTTCTACTCCATCCCGCTTCTATTCTTCATCTCTGAATTTTTTCTCATTCTGTTCATACTGTT
Organism: Picea engelmannii; assembly: GCA_009831015.1. Classification (NCBI taxonomy): domain Eukaryota; kingdom Viridiplantae; phylum Streptophyta; class Pinopsida; order Pinales; family Pinaceae; genus Picea; species Picea engelmannii. The sequence goes on along the minus strand of ML813369.1, from coordinate 178,477 downwards.
ATTTTCATTACCTATGGTTCAACTCATTTTACAGACAAAACAACCAACAACACTCTGTCATGGCATTTTTATTTTATACTTTTTCTCATAATCTGTTACACTACGAATCTCAAATGCCCAAGAATAATGATTCAATTTGTATAACTGAATCGTAACTGATCAATAAATCATGAAGAGAAACGGTAACCCTTCGATCAGATTGTCTATTTAATATGTGTCATTGGATTATACATGCAAAGGTTTTTTGATCCACGGGTCATCACGAAATTTACCCGTGCGAACAAGCACCAGGTACAACGTTCCTCTCCACATGACCACTGGATGTGACCACTCGTCAATCAAAAAGGCACTTCAAAACTTCATGCTTTGGATATTCTGTTGTGAGTTATCCCAACTCTCCCAACTTTCGATCTTCGAAGTAGAGCCTAGCAACGCTAGCTCCTTCCCTTATTCTCCACTTATGTGACCTTGGTTGTGACTTGGGGATAAGCACTTCAGAACTTTGAGTTTCATGAACTCACAAGTTAGCTCTCCCCCTTTCTCCAATGTCCGAACTATGAACTTCATTGTGCCAGACCAACTGTCCACAACCCTCAGTGATCCAATGGTCCAGATCTCTCCTTTGCGAATCAGGACTTCACAACTTTGTGTTTCTACTCTTGTCCGATCGATGACCCGTGACATTCCTTGATCCAATGGTCCAGATATCATCGAGACTTTGTGTTTTGGTACTTTGGAGATGACCCCCACTCTCTTTTGTTAACTTCCATTTGTTTCCATGCACCAATATGAATGTGCGCCATAGATCTATCATCCACGATAATCAACGGTTCCTGATGTAGTTTCTTTCAAACCTTTGTCTCACGATTATTTCTTTCCTTCTCACCATTCTCAGTTGACATCAATGACAACACTGACAACACACCAAACAAAGAACTCACCAACACCCCCCTCTCACTGGTCACCAAAGTCACTAAAGTCTACGTCTGATAATTTGAGGCGAAGAAGTGTAATTTGTGTACCAGCCCAGAACAAGAACAATAGAGCACATATATGGCAATTTCATGTAAAAAAATGATAGTAAGGCCTCCAAAGACAATATACAATGCAATTATATGATGGTTGAAGCAAAATTATAGTTAGATGGCGGTTTATAACAGCCAAAAGTAAATTGTAATAGCCACAAGAATTAGTGCCTATAATTTCTAGAAAAGACAATGAAAAGATAGCATTTATTACGTAGAATGATAACCAAATGTTGTGAACAATTTTTGAAGTGTTTAGCTAGTATTAAAGTCAATTATCCAGATAATTTGCTGCAATTAGATGACTGTAACAAACATTTATAAAAACAAAAAGAAAGTTAGAGAAGGTTAAGTTAGTGTTAGATTTAGTTAGTACAAGCTTAACATAATTCATCTAGGTGGATATCGATGGCCACCCACCTTTTCCAACTCGCTCAAAATAGTTTTTTGGCAATTTTGGCAATTTACTATTTTTATCAATTTTTAACTTCCAGGGTCATTTTGAGGGCCTAAATGAAGGTTTCTCGGGATTGAGATTCTCAATTATATTCAAAGACTCTGATTGATCCCCCAAAATGAATCAACTCGACAATATCTTTCCAGCAGTCTATCGTGCGCCTAAAATGGAGATCGTATGAAAAAGTTATGACCCCGGGAAGTTGATGTACTAACTTACCCAAACGGGGCCCACATGAATTTTGGTACTTCATCCCCTAGGGTTAGGATTTTGGATGCCTAGGGTTTTTGACATTAATTTTTATTGTAAAAAATCCTTCAGAGCCTCATTGTAATCATCTTCTTGTGAATGAGCACAACCGTCACATCTATTCTCAGAGATAAGCCGCCACCATTCCAGCAAACTTGTTTTCCGCTGCATTTTACAGTTTCATCTTATTTCCTTATTGAATAGAAAACCAGTTTTAATGTATCTCTGTTATTTTGTGTTAAGCATCTTTTGATAATTTGTATTCATTTCGTTCTACTCATAAAATATGGATCAGTGGTATCAGAGCGGTTTGCTCCTTGTCGTCTTAATGCATGTCCCCAATGTGGTCAGGGTACAAAGAATTGGGTCTCGATCTTGTTTCTCTTGAGGAAAAAATCTCTTGCATGCCCAAGAGACCTCTCATGGCAGGATAAACGAAATGTGATGAGATAGGAGATCCTATCAAAAAAATTCTTGAGGAATCCCTCACGCAACAGAGGAATGATATGATGGATAGTTTCACGCAAATACTTCGGCGGCTACCAATAGGTGACGCATCTTCCTCAAGCAGAGGCACCACCCCCTTCAAGGTACAAATCAACTCTGGTATTCCTATATTTGAAATTTAGATAGACGCAGATGTTGTAGACAAGTGTTTGAATCTACTAGAAGGGTGTTTTTTTGTCCATGACTTTTCAAATAGAGAAAATATTACTTTTGCACTCCTTAAATCCGCTCCCCATGTCAAAGATTGGTGGGAAACTTTCTGTGAGAAAAAGGAAACAGAGGAACCCTCATTATTTACAGTCATGACCACCTGGGAATCCTTCAAGAATTCTATTAAGAAACAATACTACCATGTCGAAATTTATGACGACTTCTATACCAAATGGACCACACTGCAACAAGAAAGAGACTAAGCAGTGCCAGAGTTCACAAATATCTTCCATACCTTGTGCACCAAGATGGGTATCAAATATTCAGAGTGACATATGGTGCTCAAGTATCACGGTGCTCTGCATAGATACACCCATAATGAAATGGAATTTCTTGACATCTCATCCTTGGGCACAGCCTACCGATATGACGTCAAAATCGAGCAGAAGCTCAAACAAAAGACACAGAAATTTAGGCCTGGAAAACCCTCATAGAAAAATCCAGGAAGGGGTGGCCCCAACCCACAGAAAATATGGACAGTATCAAGACAACCAGTCCAAGCCATAAGAAAAGAAGGACACCATAAATACAAAGAAAGATACCGGGAAGTGGTGCGACTTCCATAAGAACCCTTGGCATAACACTGATGACTGCCGCTCAAAGTAGTTGGTGTCTGCCAAAGTGAAAGCCTTTGAATCAGATGTGGGTTATGACTCTAAGTCAGAACCAGAAAGGGGAAGACAAATCATTGATGCGGAACCCAGTGCCACTGTTGCTACCACCAAGCTCCAACCTAGTGAACCAGACGAGCTAGAAGAAGGCGAGTGCCTCTTCCATTCACAAATGTGGGTAAAAGGAACCCCGTTGCACTTCATCATTGATAGAAGTATCCAGAAGAACCTCATCTCAGTAGACGTCATCAAGCGACTGACCCTATCGACAATGTCACACCCACAATCCTACACCATTGGATGGCTCCGCCAAGGAAGCGATCTCCATGTCAGCCAATAGTGTCGACTTTCGTACGACATCAAGCCCTTCAAAGATGAGGTATTGTGTGATTTTACTCCTCTCGAAGTTTGTAATGTTCTTTTGGGAAAACCTTATTTATGGAAATGTCATGTTGTATATGAGTCTAGGCCTCATAGTGTTATTATTACTTTGAATAGGAAATTGTACAGAATACCCGAGGCAGTCCCTCCTAGTGCTATTTCCTTGATCTCTTCCAAGAAATGCAGGAAGGTCATCTCTCAAAATGGGAAATTTGTCTTCTTCGTGATTCACTCTTAGAGTGATCAAAAGATCATAGCCACATCTAGGGCCTCTGTGGTCGATATATCCACACAAAAAAATCAAGTGGATAAGGTCGTGGAAGAATACTCATATATCTTCTCCTCTCCTACCAGGGTACCTTTGCAGTCAAGCATCCCATAGATCTGACCCCAGACACACCGCTACCCAATGGGCCCGTATATTATTGCTCTCTATTAGAAAATGAGGAGATCAAGGGGTAAGTCCAAGAACTGCTCCACAAGGGGCACATATTTTCGATCTCATCACCTTGTTGGATCCCAATCGTGTTGGTGTAGAAGAAAGATGGGACCTAGCGACTCTGCATTGATTACTGGGCCCTGAATAAAATCACACTCTGAAACCAATACCTAATTCCTCGAATCAATGACCTCATTGATCATCTCAGGGGATCCCAATACTTCAGTAAGATTGATCTGAAGTTTAGCTACCACCAGGTCCTAATAGAATACATAGATGTATGGAAGATCGCCTTCAAGTCAAAAGAAGGTATTTTTGAATTGTTGGCCATGCCCTTTGGTTTGACAAATTCTCCAACAAATTTTATGAGGATGATGGACGATATCCTATGACCTTTCACCAATACTTTTGTAGTGGTGCATCTGGATGACATCCTCATCTACAACAAGACTTGGGGGGAACACTTGCAGCATATTCAACAGGTTTTGCACACCCTACGGCAACACAAACTATATGAAAACTTGGAAAAGTTCTCCTTCAGCATGGACATGGTCCATTACTTAGGCTATATCGTTGATCGGCATGGTGTGCATGTGGATCCAGTCAAAATATAGGTCATCTGTGACTGGCCAGACCCAACCACACTCACTAAACTTTAGATCTTCTTGGGCCTCACCAATTTCTATCACAGGTTCGTATTGGGATTCTCTCATATCGCATGGGCCTTCAACCAAGTAACCAGAGGTGGCGGTAAGGAAAAATTTGTGTGGGGCCTATCCGAACAACAATCCTTCGATGAATTGAAGAAGCATTTGTGCTCATCCCTAGTACTTTCATTAACAGACCTGCAACATCCCTTTGAGATCGAGATAGATGCCTCAGAGTATGTTTTGGGCATCGTTCTCACTCAACACAGCCACCCCGTGGAATATCATAGTGAGACACTATCAGATGTTGTCTATAAGTACCCTACTTATGAAAAATCAATTCACTCCATTGTGCAAGCCTGCCGCCAATGGAGACATTACATTCTTGGGAAGGAGACAGTCATTCAAACTGATCACAAGCCACTACAATTCATGCAGACCCAAGGAAAATTGCAGAATGACTGCCATCAGAAGTGGTCCAAATACTTACAACAGTTCCACCTCAACATCAAGTATAAAACATGAAGTACCAACTGATTTTTTGATTGCCTCAGCCGAACTCCAGTCACAACACTCACCACAGTGCTATAATATTACATCCACGAGACCTTCGGATGGCCCCAACTCTATGAGACAGACCCTGACTTCTCCACCACCTACCAAATGTTGGGCGCCAACTCAATGGTCGCTAATTTCCATCTTCAAGATGGGTTGTTGTGTCATCTGGTCCATCTTTGCATTCCATCAAGCGAGTGCGTGAAGATGATTTGGGAAGCTCACTACATTCGGGTGGCATGACACTTTGGCATTGAAAAGACAGTGGAAGTGTTGCAAAAATATTTCTACTAGACGAAACTTCGACAGGATGTCGGCAAGTATAGCAGGTCCTGCACCACCTGCGCTATTGCCAAACCGAACACTAAGAAACAGGGCATGTACACCCCTCTTCCTACTCCTGACAGACCGTAGGAATCCATCTCAATGGACTACATGTCGGGCCTCCCATCCACCAAGAGGGGAAATGATTGTGTTTTTGTGGTTGTTGATCGCTTTTCCAAGATGACGATTCTAGTCGCCTGCAAGAAGAACATCACAGTAGAAGCCACTACCAAGATCTTCTTTGAACGAGTATGGGTACATTTTGGGATCCCACAAACCATTATCTCAGACCATGACAGTCGATTCCTCAACACATTCTGGTCACTGCTAGATACCATGCTCACCAAATCCATTGCCTTCCACCCCCAGACAGGTGGCCAAACTGAGGTCGTCAATTGGATGATCGTACATATCCTACACATGTACAATTCAAAACACCCCCACACATGAGATGAGAGTCTTCCCTATGTCGGACATAGCTACAACCGAGCCCTGCATAGCTCAACTGGCCACAACCCCTTTCAGGTGGGGTTTGGATTCCAACCATTGGGCCCCATGGATGTTGCACTACCCCTGTGAACCACCTCGCTCAATTCGTCCCCTTCTCCACCAAAAGTTGACAAAGCCACCCGTTTCATTGATCAGATCCAGCACATCCGCCAACATGTTTAGGATATTCTACATAAGTATAATGTCAAGTACAAGTAGCGCCATGATCAACATCGGGTGCCACATAAGTTTCAGGTGGGAGATAGAGTTTGGTTGCACTTGTAGAAAGAACGCCTTACATGGCCCCATCAAAAGCTTCTCCCACTCTGTTATGGGTCGTACACCATCACCAAGGTTGTGGGTGAAAATTATTTTGAGCTCAACATTCCCCCTTTCCTTGGCCTGCACCCAGTCTTCAACGTGGCTCTCCTTCGGCCATATTTCCCACCATTATTGGACACCTCAGAGATAGCAGAGAATTTGACACCAACAAAGATCAACCTTGACTGCATGAAACAGGAATCCAATGATCAGATTGTGGACACACATATCAAGGGCACTCGACAGCAAAGGATCCAACTTTATCGAGTTGTCAAAGCAGGGCAGCTCCTGCACCAAGGCAAGTGGCTCACCCGGAGCCAAATTCAATAGAAATTTCCTCATCTGATGGCGGAAATAAACGCAATGGAGACCATTGATTCCTAAGGAGGGAGGATTTATCTAGGTGGATATCAATGGCCACCCTCCTTTTCCAACTCACTCAAAACAATTTTCTGGCAATTTTGGCAATTTACTATTTTTAGCAGTTTTTAACTTCGAGGGCCATTTTGAGGGCCTAAATGAAGGTTTTTTAGGATATATCTTCTCAATGATAGTTGGAGGCTTTGATTGAGCCCCCAAAATGAATATCCTCTATGATACCTTTCCAACGGGATATCGTGCACGTAAAACGAAGATCGTATGCAAAAGTTACGACCCCGGGAAGTTGATGTACTAACTTACCCAAACAGGGCCCACATGACTTTTGGCGCTTCATCTCCTAGGGTTATATTTTTGACATTCCTGTTTATTTTGAAAAGGCCTTCAGAGCCTCATTGTAATCATCTTCTTGTGAATGATCACAGCCGTCACAACTCTTCTCAGAGATAAGCCGCCACCATTCCAGTAAGCTTGTTTTCCGCTGCATTTTATAGTTTCAACTTATTTCATTATTGAATAGAAAACCAATTTTAATGTATCTATGTTATTCTGTGTTAAGCATCTTTTAATAATTTGTATTCATTTTGTTTTGCTCGTAAAATCCGGATCAAGAATATAGTTAAATATTTGATCAACCTTCCAACAAGAGAGAAGTAAGAAATAGTGCCTTTTAGGGATTATGGGGTCAATTATATTAACACAATAACTTGGAGAAAATAAATTATCATACTTGTCTAAGAGATAACAAGGTGGAAGATTAAGAAGTAGCACCTTAAGTCCAAAAGCTACAATCCTTAAAGAGAATATTCAACTAGGGTGTAGGCACTTCTAGGCCCTATCGATTTATCCTAATTTTAGACTCTGGAAATATATTTCATGCAACAAGAACTAGACAAAGATTCTAAAGTGCTAGCACTCTAGGGCTCTAGAAGTTTGTCTAGACAAGATCCTTTTAGGGAAAATTTAGCAAATAAAGAGCAAGAAAGAAGCACCTTATGTTTCTTACTCCTAGGGTTTCAAGCAAGTAATTTCATAATCTTAAATATGAACAAGTAAACTTACCATAAACATTTATCATGAAATGAAAATTGCAGATTTACTTACTTCACCAAGAATAATCAAGCACAAAAACCCTATATTTCCAAGGATTCCATCAAGAAATGATCCTAGAAGCATCCACATTAGTCTCCAAGAAAGTGCACCTTAAAATTTCATCCAATAACCCTTAGAGGGCGCAAATTTCAGTCCTCTCTCCAAATGAGGAGATTTATGTTGAAAAAATGAATTTAGCCAACAATATTTATATGGAAAATCTTGGCTTAGTTACCCAATAGTTGTGTCTTTTCACATTTTTTATCCTACATGTCGATTTGCTCATTAAAATTAAAATAAAATCAATTCTTTGAAAAATAACCCTAACAATGGTGATGTCATCCCTCTTAGGGTGATGTTAGCCTCCACAAAGATGGCGTTAGGCTGGACAAGCATGGTGCTAGGCCTATAAAGGCCTTAATCCTCGTCCACACATTCCAACATCATCGTCAAGACCACCTCCACCAAAACCATCCCTAGGTGACATCACAAGCTAGGAAGGTGTCCTTTATGTCTCCAAGGGCCAACGTCCAAGTGGGAGGAGATGGAAAGCCATCATAAGGTCGTGTCAGAGTGCCTCCAAAGGCAACATCCTCTTCCTTCATTGTGCAACTAGACATCACGATCTTTCCTTGGGCATGGGGTCTTTGCATCCATCCTTGGGCTTCAATCCCTCATGAAGGTCTAAAGTAATCATCTCCTTATGAATACATGTTCACCGGGCAAGGTGTTGCAAAGGAAAATAGGTACACCCTCCAAGGGTCCATGAGTCATAAGTAGCATAAAAATTAAGCCACATATAATAATCAAACCACCTAAACATGTGCATCAAACCCCCCTTTTCAAAATAAATAAGTTCTCAAAGACATTATACAATTTAACAAATTTAGGTGTGGAAGGGGTGTCAAGCCATGCTATTGGGACAATCATTCCCCAGGTCCAATGTGTTTCCTGAGAAAAACATATAAGCCATGTGTGCATGTGAAGTGGAGAGGGGTTAACTTATGGGCATGGGGTTCATGACATACAAGGGTATGTATTGTCTCATTTATGGGTGCCTTTGTAGAGGGTGAACTTCCCTTCATTTGCTATGAAACATTTTTTCAAGCCCATTTATTTCCATTAATTAATTAAGGTCCAAACATTGGGTACTCCCTATGGGTTAATCTATTAGCTTGGGGGGGGAAGTACCATAAAGTCACTTGAAGGGAGAGGTAAAAATACCGCCATGGGGGTATAATCTAGCTTGTAACACACTTGTGTAGATCCCTCAACAAGTGGGACATCTATATATGTGAGCTTATGCTTTCGCAAGTCTTATGATTTTAAGAGATAACGCTTCATTATTTCTCAATACCTCTTGGGATCAAATCTGGAAGGTTCGTGATTTAGATTTTATCTTTTTCCAACTACTTTCCCCTGTGGGCCTTCAACCCCTTCTTCCCATGAAATGAGGTATAGTCCCTTCTTGATTCAGTACACCTGAAAATCCCAAAAGATAAGGAGACGAATGGAAATAAGTATGGAAGGTGATAAGTATGATTGGGAATGGATGATGACTCTTTAAGGAACCCCCTAGTAGCACCCTATTCTCGAGGGTGGCCAACTTACTAGGAAAAAATGACACCCACCAAGGTTAAATAAGGAAAAGAGTATAAATTCCAAGCAAACATTATGTACTCAAGAAAGATCTTTTGCAACGTGTTCAAATTATTCAAATATTAGAGTGACACTTACCATGATACCCAAAATCATTACCTCATGGAGCAAGACCCATTTCCTTCTGGGACCAGGCTAGTGTGTTGGATTATGATGTTGTTGGTGATGTGTAGAATGCATCAAATGAAAAGGAAGAGCCCTCTGGGGCTATGATATGTCCATCTAGATTTTGTCTCTCCATGTCTGCAAGTTGTGGGCCTTGAGACATAATATCCTTAGTTACCCCTAGGTTGGGGGTAACACTTCCAATTTTTTATTGCCATGTTATTTTTTCTACACCGACTCCATGCCCAATAGTTGAGATTATGGATTCTTGATGACCCACCAAGGGTCATGTTATAACATCATTTGACACCACATATTCTCATGATGACTCATTGTCCTCAGTTACATACCTTTCCTTACTTGCAAGAGAAAAATCCCTCTTTTCCTCCCTAAAAGTATCTTAGAAAATCCCATTTTTCTAAATATACAACTCTCCTTAAAGCAACTCATGTACACATGTGACTTACTAGTTACCGACCCATGTACATGTTTAATTGGCTCAAAAAAATAATAAATCTTGATATTCCAGGTGGAGTTGACAGGTTCCCTAGGTTCCCAACCTCGTGTAGCCTATTCAAAACTACTCCAACTATCAAAAGGGAGTATAAAAGAGAGCCTTGGGATGGAGGAAGAATATATCAAAGAGATGAAAACTTATGTTGACACCTTATATCCCTGCAAGCCCCTTGTTTCCCTATATTTCTCGGATTGTTTTTTCCCTCTGAAAACCTTTATTTTCAGGATTTGTGTTTCACATTATCTCGTCGAGAAGAAATCCATTTATTCCTTAGACCTGTAGGAACACAAAACTTTGAAGGTAGTTCTTATCATCTTGGGACTTGGGTGGAGGAACTTGGAGCCTAGTTCCGATATCGTGTTTCAGCAGTTACAAGCTATAACCAACTCCTTTTGTTGTTATTAATAAAAGAACTTTCATTCTCGTCCACTTCTCTTTGTTAAATCATGTTTTTTGTGAGATTATTTGTATCTTATTTTGAATCTAACATAGAAAGTGAATTGATTATGTTTAGTAACTTAATGGATAAATACTTTCTTGCAGTTGCATACTTCTTTGTTTGCATGATTTTCAAAAGATCGTGGTGAAGGACTTCTGGAGCGAAAGTATTCAAACAAGATCGACTTCAAACATAGGTTCCAGGTATGTTATCTTTCCTATATTTTGAAAGTTAGTTACTGCAAGTAGTTATTTCTAATTGATTGTCTAATTAGAGGTTGAGAGGAGTCTTTTAATGGAACTTCTCTGTTGTGGACCAAACCCAAATCCATGTTGACGTTTGAATCAGTTAGTACCGAAACGACAAGCTCACGAGGATATGAATCCCCCTGTGTTTTTATAGAGGTGGTACTCCTCTTTAGTCGAAAGATATATCTATGATATCTTGGATTAGGGAGAATGCTAAGGCAATAAACCCTAGATATTTATTGCTTGGATTCATAAAATGATATGGTTCTTCAATAACCTGATATGATCTTTATATGTAGCAAGAAATATCTTTACAATAAAAAAAAATATAGAAGGAGGGTTTCAACATCATGATTTCTTTGTGATCAACATCAAATATACAATATTCTTAATCACATACAAATACATTCATATATTCTTCACAATAAATAGAACAATAATTTGATCATCTTAAAGAATTTTAATAGAGTATTACTTTTAAGATCAAAAGAGAATTTGATAAGTCAATTTCAAATTCATTTTACTCAAAACTCTAAGTTACAAGATATAATCGAAATCAACCCCAAAGTAATTATTTGTTGAGTTTTATTCATGAAAGATATTCTTCATTACAAAATATTTGATATTCATATACATGGTTGTAAATACTCTATGATTATTTAAATAAATTCTTTTGAAGAATACAAGAATAACACTCAAGAACTCAACATTGTGACCAATTCAGAGATTCAAGCATAAAGCTATGAGAAATGGTGTAGAAGAAGAAAATGAGTGGAGAAGATGGAGACATATTTTGGTTGTTCAAAAGATTGGTTGTATATTCATGGTTGTACCTTCTTCTTCTTCTAATATTCTTCCCCTTCCCTTTTGAATAATTCCATTATTGAACCCTTGATAAAACACTCCTTCTCTTTTTAAAATTTAATTTTCTAACTACTTGAGTAGTTAGGGCTTTTCCCTTCTTGAATTTCCCGTAAAATTCTTCTTGAATTATTGACTTTAATTAATGACTCATTAAATTCTCATTAATGAAATTACATCATTAATATTTGCATCTTTCAAATGGGTCCCTTTCCTTTTTTAATAAATTTTTTTAAATAAACTTTATTTTCAAAATTTAATTAATTTCCCTTTTAAAGAGGGGGGTTGTATTTTAATTTTATGGAAGTGACAATAAAATTTTCAGCCATTTAAATCACTTCATATTTGATCTCAATTTTCCTATATTTCCAACTATATAAATTTTGTCCAAAACTAACTCTCGAATCTCAAGATATGAGCTCGTGAAGTTGAGTTGTCAAGCAGATTTATCAACAAGGCATAAAAATGTTGTTGACTAATATTTTAATTTTAAGAAATTTTTAGCACTTTTAATCTCTAAATAACTATTGCATCATCTTCTTCATCGAAATACCTTTCCAACGGTATAATTTTTTCATGATTTCGTTGTTCGAAGCTCAAGTTATGGCCTCTGCAAAATCGTGATTCATCAAATTAAGTTCATGGGCAAATGTGGGCCCTTGATCTCAAATTCGACTTTATCCATAAAAATTTCGACTTTTTGTCTTCAAAACGGTTATCCCACATGCATGGGAGTATGGGAACTTTAATAGTATATTATATTAAGTGTATCTTACACTTAATAAGAAACATAATAGAATATATGGGGCTTTGAGAGCTCGACCTCCCTAAGAAAATTAATTAATAAAATATAAATCTATATTCCAAGTCAGACTCCAACTATGCCTAATCATTGATGAGTCTCCATCCACATCAACATGATGAGTCAACCATTCACATGTTTCCATGTTTCATCCCATGACAAGTCAATAATATCCATCCACATCAACATGATGAGTCAACCATTCACATGTTGCCATGTGTCATCCCATAACAGGTCAATACTCTTCCAATAAGAATTTTCATGTATGTTTCCACATGTCTCTAATGTTGAGTTGCCACGTGTCAGTACTAATACACTACCATGTGGAAGGATCTTCCAATAATAATTTTCCATGTGCTACAAGTGTTTGTTTCCACATGTCTCCAATGTTGAGTTGTCATGTGTCACTACTAATACATCGCGATGTGGAAGGATCTTATTCTCCATCCACATCAACATGATGAGTCAACCATTCACGTGTCGCCATGATGAGTCAATCATTCACGTGTCACCATGTGTCATCCCATGATAGGTCGATAATCTCCATCCACATCAACATGACGAGTCAACCATTGACATGTCGTCATGTGTCATCCCATGACAGGTCAATAATATTCCAATAAGAATTTTCGTGTATGTTGCCACATGTCTCCAATGTTGAGTTGCCATGTGTCACTACTAATACACTTCCATGTGGAAGGATCTTCCAATAAGAATTTTCCATGTTTTACAAGTGTTTGTTGCCACATGTCTCTAATGTTGAGTTTCCATGTGTCACTACTAATACACTGGGATGTGGAAGGATCTTATTGGTTGGGAACATGCCTGTAATTAAGTGTCATGTGGAATGTTTTTGATTGGTCACAAATAAAATATTAGGAAAAAGGATAATGGAGAATGAATTTAAGTGTGGGGGAGGAGGGAACGAGAAGGGGGAAAGGGTAGTGTAGGAGGAAAGGGGAGAAATGTAATTAAGTGCCATGTGGAATGTTTTTGAATGGTCACAAATAAAATATTAGAAAAAAGGATAGTGGAGAATGAATTTAAGTGTGGGGGAGGGGGGAAAGGGTAGTGTAGGAGGAAAGCGGAGAAATGTAATTAAGTGCCAACCATCCACATCAACATGATGATTCAACCATTCACATGTCGCCATGTGTCATCCCATAACAGGTCAATAATCTTCCAATAAGAATTTCCATGTATGTTTCCACATGTCTCTAATGTTGAGTTGCCATGTGTCACTACTAATACATTACCATGTGGAAGGATCTTTCAATAATAATTTTCCATGTGATACAAGTGTTTGTTGCCACATGTCTCCAATGTTGAGTTTCATGTGTCACTACTAATACACTGCGATGTGGAAGGATCTTATTCTCCATCCACATCAACATGATGAGTCAACCATTCATGTGTCATCATGATGAGTCAACCATTCATGTGTCACCATGTGTCATCCCATGACAGGTCAATAATCTCCATCCACATCAACATGATGAGTCAACCATTCACATGTTGCCATGTGTCATCCCATGACAGGTCAATAATATTCCAATAATAATTTTCATGTATGTTGCCACATGTCTCCAATGTTGAGTTTCCATGTGTCACTACTAATACACTACCATGTGGAAGGATCTTCCAATAAGAATTTTCCATGTGTTACAAGTGTTTGTTGCCACATGTCTCCAATGTTGATTTGCCATGTGTCACTACTAATACATTGGGATGTGGAAGGATCTTATTGGTTGGGAACACGCCTGTAATTAAGTGTCATGTGGAATGTTTTTGATTGGTCACAAATAAAATATTAGGAAAAAGGATAATGGAGAATGAATTTAA
>ML813369.1:150721-164219 GCA_009831015.1 Picea engelmannii | reverse complement strand
CTTAGTAATTTCAACAATTGGTATCAGAGAGGGTTCCTTTTATTTAAAGGTAGATCTGTAAGATTAAACATGACAAGTCATGAAGGGACTTCAACCAATAATCCTCCTCTGTTTGATGGAAAACATTTTTCTTTCTGGAAAGTTAGAATGAGAACATACATTATGGCCTTAGGTGTTGATGTTTGGGATGTAGTAGAGATTGGATATACAAAACCTATTGTGCTACCTTCCAAAGATGATAAGATAGAATTTAACTTCAATGCAAAGGCAATGAATGATATCTTGAGTGGGTTTGCTAAAGCTGAGTTTTTAAAGGTGATGCATCTTGAATTTGCCAAAGAGATGTGGGATAAATTTATTAGCAGTTATGAAGGAAATGAGAAAGCAAAAGGTGCCAAACTTCAAACATATAGATTGAAATTTGAACAACTAAAGATGAATGAGGATGAAACAATTAGTAAATATTTTTTAAGAATTGAGGAGCTTGTGAATGCCATGAAGGGTCTTGGTGAGAATATTGAAGACACACTTTTAGTTCAGAATATTTTAAGATCTCTGCCTGGTAGATTTAATGCAAAAGTTTCTGCAATAGAAGAACTGAATGATCTTAAAATTCTTCTTATTGATCAACTCATAGTAACTCTAACTGCTTATGAAATGAGGATTATTAAATATAAATCCACCACTAGAGAAGCATCTTTTAAAACAAACAATAATATTGATTCAGAATTAGATGAGATTGAGGCTAAATTTGTCAGAAGGTTAAAGAAAGGATCAGGAAAATACCAAGACAAGTTTCCATTTAAATGTTTCAACTGTGGTAAGATAGGTCATTTTGCATCTAAGTGTCCTCACAAATAAAAATACCAGAACTCTAACGATGAAAATAAATACAAATTTAAGAAATACAATAAAAAGAAAAGTTTGTGTGTAAATAATGATGACTCCTCATAAGACATAGATAGCAATTCATCTTGTGAATATAAAGTGAATGATTTTATGCTTATGGACATAGGAGACCTTGATGATGAATACACAGGAAGTCACATGAATGAAGAAGAAGTTGTGGTTTATATGGAAGGTGAACTAATTAGTGCTTTAGAAGAGATTGACAGGCTCAAACTTAAGAAGAGAAAACAAAAACAATTGTTGATGCAGTTTGAAAAGAATGGTAAAGAACCAAGTGAATATTTTGTTTTGTTAAAAGTAGAATTAGAAGAAGAAAATAAAATAGAAGATAATCTAAAACAAAAATTAGCAGAGAAGAAGGTGAGATGTGAAGCTCTGGAAGAAGAAGTAGTGAAAGCTAGAAAAGAGTTGGAGAAGTTTCAAGCCTTGTATCACCAAAATCTGTCCAATATCAAAGCCTCAGAAGAACTGAATATCATCTAGAGTAAACAAAGATCTCCATTGATAAAAAATGGTATAGGTTATGAAAGTGGTTCTAGTAGCAATCAACCAGAAAACAAAGAATCAACTAAGATGATCAAATTTCAAGTCAACAGACAGTCAGATTATGATCATACTATGCAAACAAAAGTTAATAAAGATGAGTTGAATTCTGAACAGGAACAAAGCCAACAAAAGATAAAGCAACCAATTTCAAGAGGAAAGTCAATATTTAGGTATCAAATTTTTTTCTATGGTTACTGTTATTATTGTTCTAATTTTGGTCATAAAGCTGCAAATTGTGGAATTAAGTTTAGAAGTATGCAACTAAGGAGGTCACATAATGAAAAATGGTTGCAACATAGAACTAAACATTCAGTGAGTAGACAACGTCATAACAATTATTTTGATCCATTGTATAATGAGCCTGAATGTTACATTTGTCATAATTTTGGTCACAAAGCCTTAGATTGTCATTTGAAGAATTACAAAGTTGATCCAAGAATAAATTTCTCAGCTGAAAATGTCAAAATATGGAAAAAGAAAGAAAGTAATAAGTGTGGGTTAGTAATTTCTGGTCAAAGACAAAAGGATCCTTGGTATATTGACAGTGGATGTTCCAAACATATGACTGAAGACAAAAGTAAGTTTCTATCTCTAAGTGAAAGAAAATCAGGGAATGTAACTTTTGGAAATGATGCACTAGGAAAAATCAAAGGTAAAGGAATGGTAAGTATAAGTAATGGAAAAAGGAAAGCTCAAGATGTGTTGTTTGTATATGGTTTGAAACATAATTTGCTTAGTGTCACTCAAGTTTGTGACAGAGGATGTGAAGTTGTTTTCACTTCTAAATATTGTAGAATACAATCTGTGAATTCAGGACAACGGATTGCAAAAGGCATAAGAACAGAAAAAAATCTCTATGTTTTGAAAGAAGAAAAAGAAGAATGTCACTTAAGTAAGTATGATGAAAGTTGGCTATGGAATAGGAGACTTGGAAACCTAAATTTTGATCATCTAATCAAACTTAGAAATAGTGGGGAGGTGAAATTTCTTCCAAAGATATCAAAGCCATATGATTATGTATGTAAACCTTGCCAAATAGGAAAGCTTACTTGGAAAAAGTTTAAATCTAAGAACTTTGCATCAAAAGAGAAACCTCTTCAGTTAGTACATATGGATTTATGTGGACCATCAAGGAAGGAAGGTACGAGAAAAGAAAATTATTTCATGTTGATTATTGATGATTATTCTAGACTCACGTGGGTTGCCTTTCTGAAAGAAAAATTTGAAGCATTTGAAAAATTCAAAGTGTTTAAGGCTCTAACTGAGAATCAAACAGAAAAAAGATTGAAGGAAGTAAGGTCTGATAGAGGAGGAGAAGTTTAGTTCAGGGGACTTCAAAGAGTTTTGTGATAAACATGGGATCAAAAGAGAGTATACTATTCCATGGACACCACAACAAAATGGAGTAGTTGAGAGGAAAAATAGATCAGTTCAACAGATGGAAAGATCAATGATGAATGAAAGGAATATTTCTCAGACATATTGGGTAGAATAAATTCATACAACTGTACATATTCTTAACAAAACTCATCTCAGGCCACAAAGTGACAAGACTCCTTATGAACTATGGTTTGGAAGACCTGCTTCAATCAAGCATTTTAAAGTCTTTGGGAGTAAGTGTTATATCAAGAATAATGATGAAAATCTTGGAAAATATGATGACAGGGTTGATGAAGATATCTTGTTAGGGTATGATACAAATAGTAAAGGATATAGATTCTATAATAAGAGGCTCCATAAATTGGTTGATTTAATTGACATAAAATTTGATGAAGAAATCCTGGTACGAGATGTAAGTAGTGTTGAATCAACAATAGAGGATATAATTGAAGTTGAAGATGAAAAGGTCCAAGAATTAGAAAAAGAAGACTGTAAGTCAGATGAAGATACAAATACTCAGGTAGACTCAAATCAACAGAGATAAACAAAACCACCTCTCATAATTATTAGAAAGAATCATCTTGAAAAACAAATAATTGATGATATGAATAAAGGAGTTCAAACAAGAAGGAAATTCATTAAAGACCCAGAACAATCTCATATTTCTTTCCTATCTATGATTGAACCCAGAATTTTTGATGAAGCTAGCGAGCATGGCGATTGGATTAGAGCTATGAATGAAGAGCTTGATCAGATTGATAAGAACAATAATTGGGATTTTGTTCCTAGACTTGCAGATAAGAATGTAATAGGCTCCAAATGGGTGTTCAAGAATAAAATGAATGAACAAGGACAAATTGTTAGGAATAAATCCAGGTTGGTCTGTAAGGGATATGCACAAGTTGAAGGACATGATTTTGATGGAACTTTTGCACCAGTGGAAAGATTGGAGGCCATCAAAATGTTTCTTGCCTATGCATGTCATAAGAACTTTAAAGTATATCAGATGGATGTTAAGTCAACATTTCTTAATGGAGACCTAGAAGAAGAATTATATATATGGAACAACCTGAAGGATTTTCACTGATAGATAATCTTGACTATGTATGCAAGTTGAAAAAGGCATTATATGGATTGAAATAGGCACCACAAGCCTGGTATTATAGACTGGACAATTTTTTACAGGACAAAGGGTTCAAGAAAGGTATTGTTGACAGTAATATATACATTAAGTCTAAAGGTGATGATTTATTAGTTGTTTTGGTTTATGTAGATGACATTATTTTTGGATGTACCAATGACCTTTTTGTTTATTGGCTTTCTAATTCTATGCAAACTGAGTTTCAGATGTCGATGATAGGAGAACTTTCATATTTCTTGGTTTTCAACTCAATCAGAGTTCTGTAGGGTTATTTATCTCTCAAGAAAATTATTTGAAAGAGATGTTGAAGAAGTTTCAGATAGAAGGTTCCTATCCTGTTAGTACACCTATGGTGGTTGGTTGCAAGCTTAGTAAAGATGATATTTCACCTGATGTTGATCAAAGAACATATCGATCAATGATAGGCAGTCTTTTGTACATCACATCATCTCGTCCTGATATAATGCAAGCTGTTGGAATGGTAGTTCATTGTCAGTCTGCTCCTAAGCAAAGTCATTTAGTAGCTGTCAAAAGGATATTCAAATATTTGAAGGGTACAATGACTTATGGTCTTTGGTATCCTAGAAATCAGAATTTTCAATTAACAACATATTCATATGTTGATTGGGAAAATTGTTTGGATGAGAGAAAGAGAACCAGTGGAGGTGAATTCTTGTTAGGTGATTCGTCAGTAGGATGACTTAGTAAGAAGCAGGGATCTATTTCTTTGTCAACTACAGAGGTAGAGTACATTGTTGTTGCTACTTGTTGCACTAAGTTATTATGGATGATACAAACTCTTGCAGATTTGAAGGTAACTTATACTGAGCCCATTCCAATTCACTATGATAACACAAGTGCCATTAGTGTCTCAAAGAATCCTGTTCTCCATTCAAAGACTAAGAATATACCAATAAAATATCATTTTCTCAAAGAGCAGGTTACAAACAGAGTTTTTCAGTTGAATTATATTCCTTCCACAGAGCAGATAGTTGTTATCTTTACTAAACCATTAGCAAAGACACCATTTGAATATTTTCGTCAGAAGTTGGGTGTCATATATTCTTTCATCTAATGTGTTCACCTTGTCAGGGGGAGTACTTATTGATTATCTATTCTATTTTTGGTGAATATTGTTCTAGTTTTTCCATTCATATTTGAAGGGGGAGTGTGTTTCCTTTGTCATCGATGTCAAAGGGGGAGAAATATAATGTTGTGAAAATGTCGAATTGCCAGAATGAAGAAAGTTTCCATCAATGTCAAAGGGGGAGATTATTGGTGAGTTCTTTGTTTGGTGTGTTGTCAGTGTTTTCATTGATGTCAACTAAGAATGGTGAGAAGGAAAGAAGGAATCACAAGACAAAGGTTTGAAATAAATGACATCAGTAACTGTTTATTATCGTGGATTATAGATCTATGGTGCACATTCATATCAGTGCATAGAAACAAACATAAGTTAACAAAAGAGAGCGGGGGTCATCTCCAAAGTACCAAAATGCAAAGTCTTGATGAGATCTGTACCATTGGATCGAGGAATGTCATGGGCCTTTGATCAGACAAGAGTAGAAATGCGAAGTCGTGAAGTCTTGATTCGCAAAGGAGAGATCTAGACCATTGGATCAATGAGGGTCATGGAAATTTGATCTGGCATGATGAAGTTCAAAGTTCGGGAGTTCGAACATTGGAGAAAGGAGGAGAGCTAACTTACGCATTCACGAAACTCGAAGTCCTAAAGTGCTTAGCCCCAAGTCATAGCCATGGTCACATCAATGGAGAATAAGGGAAGGAGATAACATTGCTAGGCTCTACTTCGAAGATCGAAAGTTGGGAGAGCCGGGATAACTCATAGCAGAATATCCAAAGCACCTTTTTGATTGGCGAGTGGTCACAACCAGTGGTCATGTGGAGAGTAATGTTGCACCTGGTGCTTGTTCGTGCAGATAAATTTCGCGAGGACCTATGGATCAAAAATAAAATTGCGTGTATAATCCAACGACGCGGATTAAATAGACAGTCTAATCGAAGGGTTACTATTTCACTTCGTTATTTCTTGATCAGTTATGATTCAGTTATACGAAATGAATCATTGTTCTTGGGCGTTTGAGATTCGTAGTGTAACGAATTATGAGAAAAAGTATACAAGAAAAATGTCGTGACAGATTGTTGTTGGTTGTTTTATCCATAAAATGAGTTGAACCATAGGTAATGAAAATAACAGTATGAAAAAAATGAGAAAAAATTCAGAGATGAAGAAAAGAAGCGGGATGGAGCAGAAATGGTAAAAAGAGTAGAATGTACAAGAACCTAAGAGCATGAGAAGAATAGAGAAAGAGCATATGGAAAGAGACAACAATTGAAGATAAGTATGAATAGACAGAAACAAATTGGTACTGCAGAACAGAAAAAAAACAGCAAGTGGAGCCAAGCATGAACAGACAGAAGCAAAGCAAAATTGCATAAAAGAGAAGAAATGGTAAGCATTGACATATATGTATTGTTGTAAGGTATTATTCAAGAAAATATCTATAATCAAGGTGGTAGGGTGGTGCTAGGGAGGAATGTGGTCCTTTGTTATTCAAGTTGGTGCTTGAATACTGGGAGTTGTAGCTTCCATCTAGTTGTGGCTAGAAAACAGGGTGGCAGGGTGGTGCTAGGGAAAACAAAGAGTATTCTGTGTGCAAGTTGGTGCTTTTATAAGTGGAAGTAGGTTCTTCCATCCAATTGGTGTTGGATATCATAAGGATCAAAATGATTCTTTCTAGTGGGTGCTAGAGAATCTTGAGGGTTGGTGCTCTCTACAAGTTGCAACTTGTTAAAGAAAAGGTTGTAGCCTCATTTTGAGTTGGCGCTCAAAGATAGATGATGTACAGAACCTAAAAGACTTCCTATCATTCTAAGAAGAAGAGGTTTTATCCATTTATGGGTTTCCTCATGAATATATGTCTCTGTGTATATCATATGTGTGATTGATGTTTATTATTTATGTTGTTCATGTCTTTCATAATCTTGATGATCACTTAGAGAAGATTAATAATATTTTAATAGGCATAAAATTGTTTAAGCATAGTAACAACTAATTCACCCCCCCCCCTCACAGTTGTCTTAGTAATTTCAACAGGGGGGGTATTTCTTAACATAACCTTAGTCTACCCAGCCCTTTAGGCCACCAATGACGCCTCCCTTGGGGTAGAATTTCTTCTACTCCTAAAAGTGGGGATTTCCTATTGAGGTGACAATGATAAGATATCATGTTTGTTACACTAATCTCCTTTACTTATATTGGGCTTTGGACAAGTACAGATTGTGCGATAATATGAAGTTTTTAAAAAGAAAATATGAACTATGTACAACTAAGAGTAGGCTTTATCAAAAGAAAAATTGTTTGAGATGTTTATCCATTGACTGACAACATCTGAACTGTATCCTTCATGTCCCTGAGCAAATAGGAATTATAACCCAAGACTTTTTCAATAGTATGCAAAGAAGGCGTTTCCTTGGATTTGTTCCATAATAATACCAATTTTCCTTTTTGAAAATATTTTGTTGTCGCACCCAGATCAAAATATTTATTGATGGTTTGTTGTCTCTGATTCACTTTCTTCAATGCCTCATCTTGTTGTTCTTCCAATTTCATCAACTGATTATATCTTCTATGTAAAGGAGAAACTTCCTCTACATATTCAATATTCATAGTGTATGTCAAAGCATTTAGTTTCAGATTAATAGACATTTTCCCTTCTTTCCCATACACAAGCGTATATGGTGATATTCTAGTGCTATCCTTTGGTGTCAATCTGTTTCCCCATAATGCATCTATCAATTTCAAATGCCAATTTCTTTGATTGAGATCAATTTCCTTCTTGAGGATTTGGATCAAAGTATTATTTGTAGACTCAGCTAAACCAATTCCTTGACGATAATAGTTTGAAGACCGTCTTATTATAATACCAAATTCCCCACAAAAGTTGGTAAATTTTGACCCAATAAATATTGATCCATTGTCTGTGATAAACTTTTATGAAACTGCAAATATTGATAAAATGCTTTCTTTGAGGAATTTTATAAGCTCTTCTGAATCAAGCCTTTTCAATGCTATTGCTTCTTGCCATTTTTTAAGGTAATCTGTTGCTATAAGTATACATAAATGACCTTTACTTGATTTCAGATTAATTGGCTCAATTACATCCAATCCCCATTGTGTGAATGGTTCCTCTATTGTTATGGGTTGCAAGGGCATTATTGCCTTCTTCATTTTTCCTGAAAATTTTTGACAGGAAATGCACTTTTTTATCATTGAATATGAATCTTTGAAAATCGTTGGTCAACAATAGATGGATTTCATTATCCTGTGTGTAGTAGCTGTAGGTGAAAAATGTCCACCACAAATTCCTTCATGAAACTCCTCCATCAAATTTTGAACTCTTGTTGCATTAACACATCTCAACAACATTCCATCAAAACTTCTACGAAACAAAATTTCTGCAACCAACACATACTAATTTTCTTTCATTTTTAGTTTCCTTCCCTCTTTTGGAGACATGCCATTTGGGAACTAGATAGATTTTAAATAGAAAACAATATCCTTATACCATTCTGGAGTTGATGAATATGTTCTTGTTGAAATTGATATGACCGCATTTAGTGAACCAGTCCCCTCCATAAGTTTGCACAACCCCTATCCTTTGACTATGCTTTCAATGGCTTGATTTCAATGTCATATTCTTGAATGCAAGAGCATCCCTAGGGATTTGGAAATCCTACACACCCAAAATATTTTCAATTTATTTTAACATTTTCCAAAATTTTAGCAACAATAGAGGTCTCGTATTTTGATTAGTTTGTTCGATAACACATGGCCTTCTTGTATTGTGTCGACTTTGTAAATCCTTCAATCCTATCCCAAGTTGTTCTTAAGCGGGGATGTTAGGATATTTAGACACTTATGAGTTTGTTAAGATCAACTTGGTCTAATGTGTCATTAGGTTAAAATGTGTTTCTTTAGTTTGCATTTGTAATGCGACGATCACGATATGTTCTAGACATAGAGTGGTGTGATTACTCATATTCTCCTTGATCTTAATGGCTACATTGAATTGTGGCTTCACACCCAATTGGTCCATGATATCTATTTAAAGAGCATGGGGATCATTTGTGAATGATCGATTGTGAGAATCTCTCTTGTAATATTTTTCTTTTGCATTAATAAATTTCCTCAAGTGGCCACATTGGCCAGGGCCATAGACGATTCCCCATTGGTGGTCTTCAATGATTCCCCATTGGCGTTTTACATGGTAAAACATGAATGGGGAAAAATCCATGGACTCGACCAACATGGCCACTTGAGGTAATTTATTAATGCAAAAGAAAAATATTACAAGAGAGTTTCTCACAATTGATCATCGACAAATGACCCTCCATTCTCTTTAAATAGAGATCATGGACCAATCATATGTTAATACATGAATCAATGTAGTCATTAAGATCGAGGAGAATATGATTCATCGGTCACTTTGTCTATAACATATTGTGACCATTGGATTACAAATTCACACTAATACATACTAAAGAAACACACTTTAACCTAACAACACATTAGACCAAGTTGATCTTAACTAAATCCTAAGTGCCTAAATATCCTAACATCCCCCCTTAAGTATTTAAAAAGGTGACACAATAGGGGAAGGAAGGAGGAATTAGAGCCTATCCCCCCTTAATAACAACTTCCTGAACTCCTAACATAGATTGAAGTTTGGAAAACTTCGCTTCTGTAAGAGACTTTGTGAAAAATTCAGCAACTTAATATTTTGTAGGGAAAAAGAGCACTTCAATAACTTGATCATGAAGGATCTTTATAATGAAGTGCATATGTAGCTCGATGTGTTTTCTACACTGATGTTGAACTGGATATTTGGAAATTTTGATGGCACTCTGATTGTCGCACCAAACGGTGGTCAGATGTTGTTGCTGGAATCCAAACTATTAAAGGATCTGTCAAATCTACAAGGCTTCTTGAATTGCATTAACCACTGCTTGATACTTTGCTTTTGATGAAGAAAGATAAATAACCTGTTGTTTCTTACAAGCCCAAGTGATAGGTCCAAAAATAAGGTTGAAAAAATAAGTACCTACAGTATACTTTTGATCATCAGGGTCGTCGCCCCAATTTGAATTAGTGAAAGCAACAAACAAAGGATCCCCCCCTGAACTATAATGTATCCCAAACTGAATTATACCCAGGACATACCAAAGTATCATTTTATCTTATTTCCAATGGATTTCATGGAGTGTTTGCATATACCAGGAAACAAGACCAATATTGAAGGAAATATTATGATGGGTATGAGTCAAATATAGGAGGCTACCAACTAACTGATGGTACAAAGTGGCATAAAATTCAGGAGTATTATAGGTGGGAACAAGTTTGACTTCAAACTGGAAGGGAGAATGCATTGGTTTAGAATTGTCCATGTAAAAGCAGTGAAGAAGGTCTCATGCATACTTAGACTAGGAAATAAAGATTTCTTCTTGGGTTTACAATACTTGGAGGCCAAGGAAATAACGCAAATAGCCAAAGTTTGTCATTTTAAATTTCTTTTTAAGGTTGGATTTCACACGGGTTAAAAGTTTAGGGTCACTACCAATGAGGACAAGGTTATCAACATAAAGAACAAGGATTATGAGATGGCTTCCTACTTTCTTGGTATAAACATTAGGGTCAGAATGACATTTAGAAAATTCAGTGTCAAGAAGAAATCTATCCATTTTGGCATACCAAGATCGAGGAGCTTGCTTAAGACCATAAAGAGATTTCTTAAGGAGACAAACAAGGCTGAAGTATTTCTAGAAATAGCCAGGAGGTTGTTCAATGTATATTTATTCTTGAAAATCCCCATGCAAGAAGGAATATTTAACATGCATCTAATGGACCTCCCATTTATGTGAAGAAACATGGGACATAACAAGGTGGATGGAATTTGTTTTGGCTACGGGGTAAAATGTTTCATTATATTTTATTCCTTCAACTTGAGAGAGCCCTTTTGCAACTAGTCAAACCTTATGCCATTCAACACTTCCATATACTGCATACTTAGTTCTATACACCCATTTACATCTAGCAAGTTTTCTTCCTTTCGTAATAGGTACAAGATCCCAAGTATCGTTCACTATTAGGGAACACTATTCTTCATTCATTATTGTGTCCCAATCTGGATGGCCTAAAGATTTTGCAATGTTTTTTGGATCAAGAGTCTCTGAAAATTGATACAAAAGAGAAGAGATTCACTGGAATTGTGAATGTGTCTGATCTTGATCTGAAGGATCACTGGAAATATCACCAGCTATTTCTCCTGTTGCATGAACCCATATTGGAAGTGGTGGTGCTGGTGCAGGTTCATATTCAATGGACTCATCTATAGGAAGGTGAGAAGGCATAGGTGGATTTTCATCCTCACTGTCATCATCTGTAGCACCCCTTTCACTCACTACTGTGTAGGTGTTACTACGCGAAATAACAACATTCTCACTCACAATTAATCACATGCATTTAAAACAAAGAAATACATTTAAGCTCAGAGTAAACATATTATTTACTATTATAATTAACAATCAATAGCATTTAATAATAATTAATACACACAACGGAATTCATGATAACATAAGAAGCACAGTCATGCAAAACATGATTAAAGCATAATCAGATACTTATCTTTTAATAGTGGTAGATTCCACCAACCAAGTGTAGGCCTTCCACGAACCTCCCAGCCTTAGACCGCACTGCTCATCAAGCTCAGTAGTGGGTCACTCCTGATATGGGACTAAGCTCCATCCCGAGACAAGGAATCCTAGGCTAGGCTGAGGTTATAGGGAAAACACACAGTCATGAGGAAGGAATTCTCTTCCAAGAATCAATCACGCTCACTGCCCACAGACCCTCATTCCCCACATGCCTATTCCACCCCAGGAGTATACACCTTCTCTGTCACCTGGAAAGTCCTTCGGCTGCTAACCTCCCTTGCCTTGGGTTACAACAACAGACCGGATCGGAAGTCTCCGGGCTCTGTGGCAGCTACAAGGTTCATTCCAAGAGTCCTCTCCTTCCTCTGTGCACTCTCTCACCTAGAGAGAGATGCTCACATGCCAAACCACCTTTTCATCCAACCTCAAACACCCCTCTCGCTTGGAGAGAGTGTTTCACAATTGGTCGCAAGTCATACACAGTCTCACACTACACAGTTGCAATTACCCACGGAAATACAGACACCGGCTTTCTCAAAATGGGTTCAGAAATGGAAAAATGGTCTCACAGTCATGACTTCAGGACAGAGGCTTCACACACAAGTTCCATTTTGGATAGAGGATGCACATGGATTCTCCAGACACAACACGAGATTTTTCGGTTCAAAATAGAGGTGGAACCGACTCTTTTAGAATCGATCATAGGCTTATGGTTCAGTACAGAGGTATACACGGGTTTTCTCAGAACCAAACACAGAATTTTTGGATCACAGGGATGCACGAAGGTTCTCTGTAGAACTCGGGTCAATCGTACTTCTCAAATCCTGTACATGCTCAGGCAGTCTGATCGAATGGGAGAAAGAACCCCCTCATGGTCCACCCTGTCCGTTTTATTCGCATGCACCAAGGTTGACACTTGTTTCCCTGGAGACTGCATGCATTCCACCAGCATGCATCACCTTCCCTTGGTCAGGAACTTAGGATAAAAATATAAATGGCACATGTTCTTTTGGAATAATAATAAAATATTATTCCCAGGCTTAAGCCCCCTAGGCTAAACACTTAGCCCCTTTTCCCACCTTCCAGCCTCTAATTCCTTGCCCTCTCTATGGATTCTTAGTCCCCCTTCACTCATTCATCGTGGTCGGTCTACACCTGGCGGTTTTTACAAATTTTTATTAATTGTTTAGCATGATTACATATATAACAGCAGGCTCCTAGCCTTCAACACTTAGGCTCCCTGGCCTACCAAACACATAAGCCACCAGTTTATAAAAAATTGGCTCACCAGCCTATAAAATATAATTACAATTCCTTTCAGAACATGATCTATGATAGGGCTCGGCCTTAGGGACACTACAATTCCCCTCCCCTTATTTATGCATTGTCCTCAGTGCAACTTACACTATCTCTGCAAGCCTTTCAAAAATTTCAAAAAGATGCGGGTACTCTGCCCGCATAGCATCTGCATGCTCCCATGTCGCGTCCTCAGGACTGTACCAGGTCCACTAGACCTTTACAAGCTCTATAGCTTGATTCCAAAGATGTTTGCTTTTCCTGTCCAATATGCGCACATGATGCACTTGCAGGACACCCTCTGGTTCCACCTCAATCACATTCCAATCGATAACATGATTAGCATCAAGTACATATTTCTTAAGTAGTGAAACATGAAACACATTATGTACAATCATAGATGCAGGTAATGCAAGCATGTATGCAACTGGCCCAATCCTTTCCAGGATCTCAAATGGCCCACAAAATCTTGCTGCCAATTTGGCGCAACTT
>ML813369.1:120591-140088 GCA_009831015.1 Picea engelmannii | reverse complement strand
CCAATTACCCAATGCGGTGTGTGTATTAAGGTTTGAACATGTTGAAGAGATCGTATAAATCTTGCCTTGTCTTGCATAGACTGCGGACCATAAACATTTGTGATAGCTCCATCCTTGGAGGAGGCCATATCTTTGTAGAGGGATGTTAAGGTGTTTCTAGTGGAGAAGGGATGAAGTAGAGTGACCGTCTGTGGGTTCCAAAGGATAGCAAGTCCTCCGGCCGCCCCCCCTGAATCCTGGAAGAGGAATTCCCCATTTTTCCAGCTGTTTCGAAAAATATTCTCCGCCTCCTTTCTTGCACATTTGGTTTCCTGCAGTAATAGAATATCTGGATTCTCTGTTTTAATACAATCTCGGAGGATCCGTTGCTTGGATCTTCCATTAAGTCCCCTGATGTTCCAAGATATTATCTTCATTATGAGGATGGTGGGGGGGGGGTGGAGGTATGCCTCCAAAAGCCTCTGTATCTGCCCAGAGTTGATCATAAGGTGCCCTGCCTCCTTGATGAGTTGCTGGGCTGGTTTGCGTCCACGCCTTTTGTTCTCCTTGGTAGTCTTTTTTTGCTCGATGGTTGGATCTGACGAGATGCCCAGCCTGGCTGTGGATCCCGCGGATGAGTCGGTGAACACCTTGTGCACTTTCCTGAGCTGTTCCACTGAAAGGTGCTGTAGGTCCTTTTGATTGAGTGCTTCTTCCATTTTTTCTAGGTCAATTTCTGCCAGATCCCTTTCCTCCATGCTCATAATGGTGTCTTCTTCCCTGCCAGATTGAGTAGACTAAGTTATTTCCTTTGGCTGTGTTGGATGTGGAACTTCAGGGTCTTTGCCTTTTCTTTTCTCTGAAGCTTGGAGGGGGTTCTGTGAGTCCGTCTCTTTTGGAAGCTGGTTCAGAGCGTCAAAAGAATTCTTGGAGGGGACCTTTGGGGCCGAGCTCTGGTTCTGTTTTCTTGGGGGGTTCTTTCGCCTGCCTGTGACGTTGGTGAATCCATCCTTTTGCTTGGATTCTGTGGCTTTAGGGGCTGGAGCATTCAGGGGGCAGTCTCTGAACAGGTGACCGTGTTCATGGCACTTCCGGCATCGAAAGGGTATATGCTCGTAGTCTATTGTCTGGTTCCAGATTTCATCTTGATATTCTAGAGTGATGGAGCCAGGTAAGGCCTTCGATATGTCCATGTAGATGCATATACGGGCGTATGATGTATACCTTCTTATCTTTGTGGCCTATGAAGCCTTGACGTATTGACCCACTGTATTCCCTATGCCCATGAGGATTTCTTCTAACCAAAATTCCTGAGGCAGGGAGTATAACCTAATCCAAACCGGGGCTCTTGTGAAGTCTTCTTGTTCTGGATTGAATCTATCGGCCCAGAATCTTAAAAAAAGACTCGCTGAGTTGTAGAAATATGGGCCGTTGTCAAATATTTTGTCTTTCTCTTCAAGATTATATAGTATGATTGTGAAGAAACCTTTGGAGCTGAGCTGAACCTCATAATCTCCTTTAGGGTTCCACCAATCTTTAATCCAGTGAGTGAGATCTCTCTCAGTCGGCCAGAGGCCCAAAAATTTTCCTATCAGTGCGTGTTCCATCATAAACTGGGTGTGTTCCCCCACCCTAGTCGATTTTATTTGGTACAGAGGTGGTTTATCCAGTTGAGGGATACACTTACCTGGCAACCAATTTTTGGAAGTCTGCGAGTGAGATGAACTGGGATCGAGCTCCATCTCTTTGCTGTGAGTTTGTTCCTAGGTAAAGAGATGTTCCCTCAAATGCACCGGTGGTTCGAAAGCCGTCCTTTTAGCGCGGGACCCGGCCTTGTCGTTGGCGGCTATGTCGTTGTACGAGGGGGGTTTCCCCCCCTCCCCCGAGCTCATTGTAAGGCTGCCTGGGCCGTGCTGAGTTCAGGTCTGCAGGTCGAAGTATTGGGCGGTCAGTGCTCTGGCGTCAGAGCTCGCATCCAACGATCACAGGTTTGAAATTTTAGTGCTCTAGGGTTTGTCGCCTAGTTGCAGAGCGATCGCCTCTTAACCATATTAAACATTGTCACACATACAAAATATTAATAAAATGTCACAATCCTTTACTTCTTAGTACATACTCCTTATGGGATTTCCATGAGAAGTAGTTGGTATTGATAAGAAAAAGATCACTGGGAGAAGACATATTAAAATATGTAGAGAATATGGATTTAAAATATGAAACTGATGGTCTAGATGGAAATATATTGAAAAAATAGCTTGTTTAAAAAAAATGACATTGAAAACGGACTTCAAACGTGAAAATTATGCACTTTAAAAAAAAAAACATAAACGATAACCAAAGAGCCATGTGGAAAGTAGAAGTTGTTCTACATGGTGATGCTCCTCCTTATATAACTTTTCCTATAAGCTCACTTTTATAAATATATTACTTATGAAGTGACCCACTTTTATAAAATAAGTGGGAATTACGTTTACAATGAAGTTACTTTGTAAATTAAAGTTGCATGCAAAAAAAAACTAAAAATAATATCAAAGTTATTTATAGTGATTTTCTTTTATAATGTAAGTGAAATGCACTTTACAATAAATGCACGAACGTTTTCAAAAAAGTAACCAAAAAAAGACTTGAACTCAAGACCTCTTACTAAATAAAACAACTTTCAACAAAGTGAGCTAGTGCAAAACACATTATATTTTTAAGGAGGATGGGGGGTTTTGTTGTTGTTGTTGGAGCTCCACCTCAAAGTGTGTGCTTGAAAAAAATTATTTTCATGCGTTCGATCACAAAAAAAAAATCACTTCTCGACAACAACAAGGGGTTAGATCTTGGTTAACTTACCCAAAAAATGCAAGTTTTCTCTTAGTTTCCACGTGTCTGCACATTCACCTACTTGCATCAACATTTTTCCCCGTCACTACCTAGTCATTTCCATGTCAGCATACAGATGATGATTGTACCTACCACGTCATCATATGGATGACAGGTGACACTTTTTTTATTGGTGCAAATGGACCCTTAAAAATGCCATTTTCGTATGACATGTGGCACTCTATTGTGATGCCACATCACCATGCTGATGTTAGCATGACATCACTTTGTCCATTGTACAACATGTACATACAAGCCACGTGGCATCTTGTGGGCCTGCCACATGGCATCCTATGGGGTTTCCACGTGGCACCCATGCTTTGACTTTTCTTGTAAACTTCAAACGAGCATAACTTTCTCATATGAACTTCATTTGAGCCCATTCAGATTGCGTTGGAAATCCCTCATTGAGCTCTACGCAATGAAGTCATTTTTCAAGAGCATTTGAGAAGATCAATATTTGAGCATTCTTGGATCCTCCTGGATCTCTTTAAGTGTTCTAGATCCTCCTGGATCACACATCCCGATTGAAGAAATTTTGGACCTCCAAAAGTATCTATCATTCGAAAATTAAGTGAGGATATTTCCACCTCACTTGTCCAATATCATCCATATTTCCTTCTTGGATAACGAGCACCCAAATAATCATAATGATAACGAAGACTGAAACAACATTGTTGACCAAGTTAATCATTCCTTTAAATTCACAAACTTTGTCATTCATTGTTGCATCTACTAACCATACTCCATTGAATAGTAATAAACTACACAACAAAACTAAATTTACATATGCGAAAGATAATGAACCATCAACATATTTTCCCTTCTTAACAAGAACACCATCAACCAAAGGACTTGTTTTAATTTCAATGGTAGGTTGTAAATATGGATCCTGGATAGTAGCATTAGCTAGCATTTTCACGTTCCCTATAGTGACAACAATAAAATTAGTCTTCATATGATGAGCTCTCACAATGAACTCAATCCCATCCTGGAAAAGATGATACTTGTTCTGTTTCCTGTAGAAAATGGCCTTCATATCATACAAGTATGGAATTCCCAAAACCATCTTGCAAATTTCAAGTGGAACCATGTATAAGTATACCTCATCAATGAAACTGGATGTGATCACAAACTGTAACTTGCATTGCTTAGTTACCTATACCTGAGCATTATCACATATCCATACCAAAGGATATGGTCTCAGATGAAGCCCAAAGGATACTGTCTCGGATGAGGCCTAGTTTCCAATCCCAAATTTTGAACAACTTGCTCTGAAATAAGATTCACTTTTGATCCACTATCAACAAGTGTATCAATCTTAGTGTTCTTTGAAATAACTCGTAAATGAAACATATCATTTCTTTTCCTTCCATTAGGGATTACGTTATCCCTTGAAGAAGAAGTACGCTAACTGAAACTTGCAACATAAGATTTACCTTTAATGCACATAGTTGTAACCTTAGTTTCATCCTCATAATCTGATCCAAGATCCTGAACTATGGTTGTTGCCTTCTTTCTACCCTTCCTAGGCTGAGCTCACTTTGGTTTCAATTCTGGATGCAAATTGCAACAATGCTTCTGATCATGTCCCTTCTTCTTGCAGTGAGAACATGTAGGATTCTTCTCTTCATCCTTCTTCAATGTAGTTGTCTTCTTACACTTTTATTTTTTATTCAACTTCTCCTCGAATTCATGTGGCTCCCCTGACACATCCTCAACAACATGTTTTCCTTGGTTGGCTTCAAGATGAGTAGCTTGTACTGACACTTTGTCAATATTAGTAGTATTAAACATCAATATAGTATGTCGAATATATGAGTGCATACCACCAATATACTTTAGAAGAGTCTCAAGAGTATGTAATGGAATTCCCAAAGACCATGCCTTCCTCTTAAATTCATGTGTATAAGATTGAAATTTTTTCCCTTTTGTTTGTCTTAAATGTTACCAAGCAATCATTGATGTTTGCATATAATTTAATGGATAAAATTGTTTTGTTAATGCAACAATAAATTCAATCTATGAAGAGATGATTTTACCATGTTGAATAAGATCAACTTGTGTCTGACTCTCCCACCATGTAAAAGTTGTGCCGCTCAGGCGAAGAGTAACCAATTATATCCTTGCAGTATCATGTATTATTTTATGTACCCTGCAATATACTTCAATCTATTTGACCCAATTATCCAACTTCTCTGCATTCAACTCTCCATAAGTAGGCAAATCAAACTTTACATCTAGCTTTAATAAAGGCAAATCATGAGAACGAGAAGACTTCTTAGAATGCCTTTTCCTCTTATGAGAAGAATGATCACTTCCATCACAAAAATATGATGATGATGATGATGATGATGATGATGATGATGATGATGATGATGATGGAGACTCTGGAGGTTCTTCACCTTCTCCTTCTCCTATAAATGCTTCAGTTTTAATTGATGTATTTTGTTCCCTGGCCTTTTTTTGATCCTCATACAGTTCTTCCATCATATCCTTCATCAAGTTAAATTCCTCGAAGAAATAATATTCAGAGTCGTGAATACCTAACCTTATTGTTGAATCCATTTCCCCTCTTCGAGTGAAGCTCCTTGAACCAAATTCAGGATTATAACTTACAAGCTTGCCTTCACCTCGCTTAGATTTGGACATCGTAAGAATTCACTTGAAAATACATGTCAAAACCAGCTATGATACCAACTTGATTCTAAAATCCTTAGATGTCAATTAGTTATTAAGTATATATAAACATTTGATCATATTCAGAAATGAAGATCGTCTTTGACTATTTGCAAATAACATGCAAGTGTCTTACTTATCCATAAACTTCCATAACACTGATGAATAACTTGCGGAAACAAAATGTTAAAATGAAATAAAATAAGATCAACAACAATTCAAATGGCACATAAAAAAATTGTTAACGGAGTTCACACATCTTAGGCTACATATCTAGGTCCCTTTTTAATCAGTGAGGCCTCTCTTTAATGATCAAATGCCAAAATTACAATGAATAGACTTACAAATAGAAAGTTTTTGAATACACCTTTCAAGTTTTCTATTCAATCCTAGAAACATAGGTCACCACTAAATTCTTCTCGAAATTCTGAGAAAAATGAGTATAAACTTGACTGTGTTCTGAACATATGCTTAAATACCCCCTTTGGCATGCATAACAAGACTATGGGTCGCATAATAGAAAATGAAATTAAGAATTTCATACAAAACAATTTTACATAGCACTGACATCACCATTAGATTCCTCTCAAAATTATGAGAAAACTGAGTAAAAGCACTCTATACTTTCCTCGAAGAATTTAATAGAAAACAAAACGAGACAAATCCAAAACTAGGGACACTTCTTGCATGCAAATCGAGGCAATCATCCGTGGCATGAATTTCCATGTCAGAACTTGGCATACAAATCCATGTCTCGTACTTTACCTAGATCTAGGTTTATATAGGGTAAGTCGGCCTAACTGACCCCCCTATATTCCTGGTCTGCTTAACAAAACCTTTCAATATAATTTGTCGGTTTTCTATAACAAGACCTGCATGTGGCATATTGGCAAGAGGTTATAATTAAGACTTTGGAATATCCCATGGAATATTCTCCCATAGGTCATGGGTTTGATTCTCATTTGACCCAACTATTTTGATTCTCCTTTAGCCATTATTGGCCTATCGGAGAGTGCCACATGGCACTCTCTGGTTGGTCCACCTCTCTGCATAGTCACATGCTTGCATCATCATTCTTTCATGTCACTACCCATTCATTTCCACGTTAACATATGAATGCTTACTATACCTGCTATGTCATTGTATGGATGACACACAACACTTTTTTATTGATCCAAATCAACCCTCAAAAATGCCATTTTCAGGTGACACATGGCACTCTGTCATGATGCCACATCACTATGTTGACGTCACTCTGTCATTTGTACGTCATGTACGGACAGGCCATGTGGCACCCTTGCTTCAAATTTTATTTTAAACTTCAAACAACAATAACTTTCTCATACGAACTCTGTTTGTGCCTGTTCAAATTTCATTGGAAATCTCTCGTAGAGATTTACGCAATGAAGTCATTTTCAAGAGCATTTGAGAATATCATTTTTTGAGCATTCTTGGATCCTCCTGGATCTCTTTGAGCATTCTGAATCCTCCTCGATCAATATATTAGACATGTTGGTTTTCATCTGAATGAGTCTGATGATACTTTATATTTCTCGATGCAAAGTTAGGAGTCATTGATCATTTTTTTCTATGTTGATGATATAATCATTACAGGTAAAGCTCATATCAAAGAGGTAAAATAAAACAAGAACTTCAAAAAGGGTTCAAATTTATTAACTTGGGGATACTTCAATGGTATCATGGAGTAGAAGTTACTCAACAACCTTGGAAAATATTACTTAGTCAAACCAAGTATGCAATAAAATTGTTAAATTTTTTTGGCATGGAGAATTGTAAATCCTATCTTACATGGAGTAAAATTTAAAAACTTTCAAAATTTGAAACGGGGATTGGTGAAAAATACCGTTATGAACACAAATAGATATAAATGTATATAAATAAATATAATTAAATAATAATAATTAATATTAAATAACTAATATGTAATGAAGGGTCACATCCCTTGACAAAGGGTAACACCATTATGGAAACTATAAGTTCCATTCTTGAATAAATGAAGATTAAAATCAATGGGGAACTTGAAAACTCTAAAATCGAATCTAATCTAATCCCTATGAAAATGAAGTTTGATAATAATATCTACAATGATGATGCATATGATAGTTGCACTGGAAGAAAATGACTCTGTGAAGAATTAAAAGATTATGGTATGGTGGACATGGCACCCAGTGATGCGAAGAGAAGACAGATGAAGTACACAAATGCTTTTGACATGGTCATCTCTCCATATGCTAAAGGGCTAATTGAGTATTGGTCTCTTGCAACACTTAAGTTTCCAGATAAAGGAGTAAATTTCAAGTTTAAGATAGAGACAAACCTTTACGATTTGGTAAAATCTAAGATGACCATTTAAGAACTAGAGGTTAGTCCCGATGGTAAACAATTTGTGACTACATCACTTTATCGATGCATTCGAGTCTTTTGGTTTCTTACAGGGAAATCAAGATGGACATATGATGAGTCTCTCAAGGTTGCACAAGACTTACATAGAAGTGATGTCCCATTATATTGCTTAGATGCAATGGATTTTGGATGATGGATGGTTGTGGAGAAGGACATAGAAAAAACAAAAAATGTACCACAACCAAATGAATTTTTTTATGAAAGCTGTAATTTTCTGTTTTATACAATGCTCTTGGGTATAAAGATTGTAAATCTGCATACAAATAAAGTGGCAAGAATCCTTGGTAAGTTAGAAAAAATGAAAGATTTTCGCGAATAGCTTTATACCAGGGGGAAGTGGCAGCAAAAAGGTAAAGATAATGCCCACAACTGCTACAAATGTCATGGAGAACTGGGAACCATATGTGGACCCTACTGTCTTGTGTTTTGTGTTATCACACTAAGTCGCCTTGGGTCTCTGAGTTTGTTTTTGTTTAAAAATAAAATTTAAAAAAAAAACCCTTAGATTCTTATTTTCTTTTTAAAATAAATTTCTCATCCTTTAAGTGTTATTTATGATAGGACCCCTTATGATGACTAAACCTTTGAGTCATAGCTCATGTGTTGATCCACAATTCAATTTTTGGTCCTTAAACCCTTATGAGCTCATGGTTTATTCTTTATGTCCCCTCTCATGATTCATCCCTAGGTTGATACCTCCCATGACCAGGCTGATGTGACACACCTCTCTCATCACTCATGACCTCGCATGCATACCTCAACATCCCCACTCACCTGTCCAATCATTTTTGATTTGGAGAATGTTGCCCACTCAGCAGGCATTTCCGTAGCGCCTGTCACAATTATCATGCACCCACTCCAAGTCATGATTTCCACGACTGATACCTTAACCTTTGTTTTCAGTGCCTGGATTCGGTTGAAATGTTTTCAAAAGATATTGCATTTATGATCCTTGGTAACGGTTTCTAAATTTGAAAGTTCAGCAGTGATGCACTGCGTAAGTTTGCTAGTTCAGATCAAATGATCACATGCCCACTAAATTCAATGTTGTGAGAAATTTCAGGGCCAAAGTTTCCTCAATCTCATCCTAAGTTCGCATTGAGGAGCTCAATAGTTGTCGACTTCATAGGTATCATGTGCAACCTCCTTCGCATATTAATTTTCATAGGAGATTTGTGCTCGGGTTTCGGTTTGCTAAGCTTGCAGGGTAGTATGGGAGCCATATTTGCATTCTTGTAAACATATTCACTCATATCCATAGTCTGATTATTGTGTTTAATCATAGCCTTTGAAATTCACAGGCCTGAAATAGCCCATCCTTTGTGTATGTGTTGCGTTATGTAGAGGCACTGCTCAAACCTCTCTGATTATCCTTTACTTATTTTACAGAATGCAGAATTGTTACACAGGCGCTACCCACAGACATTGTGTAATATATTACAGAGAGAAGGTTTACACACATGCGCTACTCAATTTTGCAACAGAGGAAAAATGTAGCCACAAACATGTAGCACATGGGTGCTACCCACAGGTGCTACCTTCTCTCCTTGTTCCATTCTAGGGGCCGCTACACAGAATTGCTACCCAAGGGAGTAGCCAGGACTAAGCCAACAATTTTGGATAAGTTAATAATGGATTAAATGACAGAAGTAGCAGTTGGCGTGCAAAGGAAAAATACAAGCTCCAAAGGGACACATGGAAAAACAGGAGTTGAGCAGCAAAAGAGGATCAAATAAGTTAGAAGCATGATTGGGTTTAGTCACCAACACTTCTCTATTTTATAGCATAGGTTGTTATCGTAGTTGTTAGAATAAATAAATGTTCTAAGATTTTTAAGGAAAAGAAGCCATCTCGTACCTCCAACTGTTGCCTCCCTTTCTTGTTATAAATTGATAGGTGAATTACTTTAATGGGTGGGGATGGTAAAGCAAGGCTCCCAAAAAACTGTAATATTTTGATAAAGCGACTGTGATCTAGTATGTACTAGACTTAAGACTTTTTGACTAATAGAAATCATCTCTTATTTCAGACTGTTTGCTTCTAATGCTAAATGTTCATATTCAAATGCTTCATATGGATGATTGTGGTAATGATGTGATGGATGTTTGATCATTTTATTGTCATGGTGTTTATTTAGCTCCTTAGTTTCTAATTTCAAGAAGATCTTGTTTTTAGAAACTTTTTTCCTTTGGGCTTTTGTGGACCTGATGTTTGCAGTAGATCTTACATTCTTCTCATTCAAGTCTTCCTTCTATCCATATTTACTCCCAAACTATTGGTTGAAATTAGCCAAGACCTTATTTGTTGTTACATGTTAGCCCTATTTTTGAGTGAGGATATTATCATTTCGAGTTTTTTCCATTCGACCTTTCAAAAAACAGTCATACTTTCACATGTCATCTGATGGGTACTGGGTTTACTTTCCTTGTAATCAGAAAGTGACTCCTAGTGCTAACATTTTTGGCACCGTTGTCGGGGAACGATTTGAAGACTTTTCCCTAGGATAGATGGACAATGCTTACTAGCTCTCAAGGTGCATTGGGACTTAGTATTTTGAAGATTACATCTTGCACCTGGCGACTCCATTGATTTAGCTCTGGCACCTAAAGGAAGACATACGAGATCAAATCCACAGTTACCTTTGGTTCCACCTGAGGCTGACCCAGAGAAGATAATCAATAAGGGAAAAGCTTCTAAAAAAGGTTTTTTTGCTACTACTACAAGTGCTTCTAGTCAGTTTCCTGATTCCACTCTTGATACTCCAACTGTTTTATCAAGTAAGCTTCCTTTATATTCTACTGAAGTATCTAAAAAGGTAGTTTTTGAAGAGTTTCCTGTTGAATACTCTACCTTTGAAACTGAATTGAAAGAAGAAAACATTGATATGTTCTCCTCCCCTGATATTGAGAAGTGTTTCAGTCTTGATAGTTTTGAATATTTCCCTACGTTAAGTTTTGCTACACCTCTCTCTGTTAAAATTTTAGCTGCCCAAGAAGTAGAAACTTCATCTCCTTCTCATACCTTACTATCCTCTTCCAAGACTCCATCTGTTGTTGTGAAGATTGAAATCTCCCCTTTGTCCTTTTCTCTTTCTCCTAATCTGCACACAGCCAGATCTCCTTCTCTTGCTTGTTCACCTAGAATCCAAAATCAAATGGTAGTTGTTAACCCACCTGCAAATAGGATGGATGCCATAGTGGCTGCAAGATATGCCCCTCTAGTCTTGCCTCAACCAATGAATGCTCTTCCCCCTGGAGATTATTTGAAATACATGCCCAAGTTTACAAGAGAAGAAGATATAATAGTTGAGGAACATCTTGTTGCTTTCTATAGCTATGAATATAACCAAAATATTGAAAATTAAGATGTTTGGATGAGAGTTTTCATCCAAAGCCTTTTTGGTGAAGCTAGGAAGTGGTTTAGGGGTCTAGCCCATGGATCCATTACGGGTATTGAGGCATTGGATGAAGCCTTCTTGAGGAACTGAGGTGACAAAAAGGATTTTCTATATTATATCACTGAATTTAGATCTTTGAAAAGGAAAGAAGGAGAGTCTATCTCTGACTTTTCTAAAAGGTTTAACAAAATGTACAAGAAGATCCCTGATGAGATAAAACCCACCGAAACCATGGAAAAAATCACTTATTCCAGTGCTTTTGACTCCGAGTTCTTCCTTCTATTGAGAGAGAGAAGGTCACCTTCCTTAGTTCAGATGCAG
The DNA here is from genome assembly GCA_009831015.1 of Picea engelmannii. Classification (NCBI taxonomy): domain Eukaryota; kingdom Viridiplantae; phylum Streptophyta; class Pinopsida; order Pinales; family Pinaceae; genus Picea; species Picea engelmannii. The sequence continues at coordinate 128,420 of ML813369.1, read as the reverse complement.
GATGTTGCCTTAGAGGTATAATCCAACATAATTTCTTTAGATAAGCTCAGGGGAAAATTTGACAGAGATAGGAGGAAAAACAGAGTTGAAGCTTCCACTTCTGACTCTCCTGTTGTTCATTCATAGGTAGATGAGTTGATCAAATTAGTAAAGTCCCTTTCTATTGAGATTGAGAATTTAAAATCAGAAGGAAGACAACCATATTGAAAATGATAGTAGATATAATCTGAGATCTAAGAAGAATGAAGAAAAAAGTGTTGCCCCTAATCAGCCTGTTCAGAAAGAAAATTCTTCCAAGACTGTGACAGTGAGCAGCAAGGAAAAATATTATCAAAACCCACAACTTCTGATCAGAAATCCTCCTCCTGAAACCAAAGATATTTTGAAGCCTTCCCCCTCCTTTAATTTTGAGAATGAGATCCAGAAAATTAAGATCCCTGTACCATTTTTGGAATTGATAAAAAATGAATAATTTAAAAAATATCTGACCAAAATGTTATAGCCCGATGCCTCTCCTAATTCCACCGATTCAATAAATCTGCAAGATGAAAAACTAGCTGTGATTTTAGGCCCTTTGATAGAAGACAAGGATGACTCATCTCCTCCCTTCTATGCTTCTCTCAATATTCATGACAAGGTGATGCATAACTGTCTTTTGGATTCAGGGGGTTCCCATAATCTTATGCCAAAATTTGTTATGGATGAAATTGGACTGGAAATCACCAAAACCTATCATGACTTATATTCTTTCGACTCTAGGAAAGTAAAATGTCTGGGGGTCATTAAGGATATGGTTGTGACTCTATTTCAGCTGCCCATGAAAAGTATACTTATGGATGTTGTGGTGGCTGATGTTCCTCCCAAGTTTGGCATGCTCTTGTCAAGGTCTTTCATAAAAAGACTTGGAGGAACCTTGCATATGGATCTCTCATATGAAACTATCCCAGTGTTTGGTGGGGAGCATAGAAAAGTTTACAGAGAATCCAAACTGGCTTACATTATTAGTGATGAAGCAAACCCTGCTAATCATCCTATTTTTTCTCTTGATACCGATTTGGGGTCCAGCATTTTGCAGCTCACTGATGCTCCTGAAACTTCTCTTGAAATAAGAAAAAAGTCTGCTACCTTGTCTGAAGAACCTCCTCTAACCAATTATGTTTGGAAGATGTTCTTTGATGGAGCCTCTTCTAAGGAAGGTGTCGGTGTTGGAGTGCTCTTTGTCTCACCAACTCAGGAAACCATATCTTTGTCATACAAACTAGAATTTGAAACTACCAACAATGTGGCAGAGTATGAAGCTCTTGTTTTGGGCTTGAGAGCTACAAAGGATATGGGGATTGAAAAATTGTCAATATTTGGAGATGCTGAATTGATAGTCCATCAAACCAAAAATATTTTCCAAACTAAGCACCCTAGGCTTAGATATTATAGAAATGAAGTATGGGACCTAGTGGAGAATTTTTTCTCTGAGTATGACATCTTTTTTATTCCACGAGAAGAGAACTCTGTGGCTAATTCTTTGGCTGTATCAACAAGCAATTTCAGGATATACATACCGCTAAAACTCAAGTATGATGTAGAAGTCAAATACAGGGCTTCTATACCGGACAATGTCAAATATTGGAAGGTGTTTGAAGATGATTTAGAACTTAAAAAATTTCTTGAGTTTGTTGATGAATTTGCTGCATTACACATTGATCAGGATCTTGATTCTGAAATTACTCCATATGTTGATGTTTTCCTTAAAATTTTTTCTAATAATCATATCATGCAGCTACCTAGCAACCATATTCCAAAAGGACTAGTTCCTTTGGAAAAATTATTTGATGAAAATGATGTGGCAGTAAAAGGGAAAGTGTCTACTGACGATGCTGTTATAACTGAGTGCAATTTGGGAATAGAGAAGGATCCAAAATATGTCAAGTTGTCAAGCAACCTATCAAGAGAGCAGAGGGCTGAATATGTCAAATCGTTGAAGGAGTTTGCTGATGTATTCACATGGACTTATGAAGATCTCTGAACTTATGACACAAACATTATAGAGCACAAGATTCCATTAAAAGAAGAGACTAAGCCCTTCAGGAAAAAGTTGAGGCAAATCAATCCTATGTTACTGCCTGTCATGGAGAAGGAGGTAAAAAAGATTTTAGATGCAAAAATTATTGTTCCTTTGAGATATTCCAAATGGGTGGCTAATTTGGTCCCCGTGAAGAAAAAGAATGGAGAAATCAAACTCTGTGTCGATTTCCAGAATCTGAACAAAAGTTCTAAAAAGGATAATTACCCTTTGCCCAAGATGGAGCATATATTACAGAGGGTGACAGGTGCAACCTGGATGTTTATGGTTGATGGTTTTTTTGGCTACAACCAGATTTCTGTTTTGCTAGAGGATAGAGAGAAGATGGCTTTTACCACTCCTTGGGGTACATTCATGTATGCCAAGATGCCCTTTGGTTTTATGAACGCGGGGGCGACCTTTCAGCGAGCTATGGACATAGAATTTATTGGGGAGAAGGACAAGTTTGTTGTTATCTACTTAGATGACATAATCATGTTCTCTCATTCTGATGAAGAGCACTGTGATGATTTAAGAAAGGTATTCTTAAAATGCAGAAAATTTGGCCTCTCTTTGAATCCGAAAAAGTCATTGTTCTCCATGAAAGAAGGAAAATTATTGGGGCATATCGTGTCAACTGAAGGAGTGAGGATTGATTCTAGCAGGGTTGAATCCATACTGACCTTAGCACTACCTATATCTAAAAAGGAAGTTCAATCTTTTCTAGGAAAGCTTAATTTCTTGAGAAGGTTTGTGTCGAATTTTGTTGAGTTGCTCAAGTATATCGCAACCATGTTGAGGAAAGATAATGAAATCAAGTGGAATGTTGAGGAAAGATAAAGATAGTTCTTTTGATCAAATAAAGAAAGCTTTGACGGAAGCCCCGGTCCTAGTCATCCCAGACTACTCCAAGGACTTTCTTATTTTTTCTTTTGCCTCTTTTGATACAGTAGCAACAGTTTTGTTGCAGAAGAACTCTGAAGGCTTAGAGAAGTCCATTGCCTTTTTTAGCCGGGCTTTGAGAGATGTAGAATTAAAATATGACATTATGGATAAGCAAGCCTATGCATTGGTTAAATATCTTAAGTCCTTCAGAGTTTATGTGTTGCATTCAAGAGTTATTGCTTATGTTCCATCAATTGCTGTAAAAGAAATTCTTATTCAACCTGATATTGATGGAAAACAAAACAAATGGATTGCCAAGATCCTTGAATTTGATATAGAAATCAGGCCTACCAAATTGGTCAAGGGCCAGGGTTTAGCCAAGCTATTGTTTGAATCAAATTTCTCAGCGTTGGGAGTAAATTTCATTGGCTCATGTTCAGAAAAGCAACTGACTGAATTAAACAACAGAGGTGCTCAAGCCAACCCTGCATTGGCAAATTGCAGTTGGTACAAGGATATTATATTTTTCTTGCAGAATCTACAACCTCCAAGTGACATGGAAAAGAACAAGGGGAGAGTATTAAAACTCAAATTGATAAAGTATTGCTTGGTTGATCAAATTTTGTATTGGAAGAATCCATTGGGAATGCTATTGAGATGCCTAGACTCGCAATAGTCCCAAAGGATTATGTCTGATTTTCATGACAGTTTGTGTGGGGGGCATCATTTTTGGAGGACTACTGCCTACAATATTATCAGGGTTGGGTATTTTTGGCCTAGTCTGTTCACAGATGTTTGTGCTAAGATCAGAGCATGTGTTAAATGTTAGAAATTTTCTGGAAAGCAACAACTTAAGTCTTTTCCATTAAAGCCTGTAGTAGTTTCAAGACCTTTTCAACAATGGGGCTTAGATTTTATCGAGGAAATTTATCTTGCTTCCAGTGGCCAACATAGATGGATCTTGACTGCCACAGATTACTTCACTAAGTGGATAGAGGCTATCCCTACCAGGAATGCTTCTCACAAGGTGATCATTGGTTTCCTTGAAGACATTATAGCAAGGTTTGGCTGTTTGAACAGAATTGTCACGGACAATGATGCATCCTTCAAGGTTGAGCCATTGATTCAGTTTTGTGAACAATATGGGATCACATTGATTCATTCAACCCCTTATTACCTACAGGGAAATGGGCTTGCAAAATCCTCAAACAAAATCCTTATAAATATTGTTAAGAAGTTGTTGGAGAATAACAAAAAGGCATGGGATTCAAAACTTGAGTTTTCTTTGTGGGCTGACAGAGTGGCAACAAAGAGGGCCTTGGGCCTTTCTCCTTTCTAGTTGGTATATGGAGTTGAGGTCATTTTTCCCTCTCAACTCACCTTGCCTGTGGAAAAAATCCTCCAAGATTATCAAGGGGAGACAGATGATATGATCAGGAGGATTCAACAACTGGTTGAAGTGAAACAAACCCGAGAGAAGCTGGTAGATAAGGCATACGATCATCAACTGAAGATCAAGCAGGAATTCGAAAAGAAGGTGAAAAAAGAGGATTTCCAATTGAGCGATTTGGTGCTCAAGTGGGATGTACCGAGGCAGGATAAAGTCAAGCACGGTAAATTCGAAGCTTTATGGATCATTCCTTCCAAAATCTCTGAGGTATTCCCTAATAACACTTTCAAGTTGCAGAATATGGAGAATGAAGAGGTTTCTGGTGGCCCTGTAAATGGGCATTTCCTGAAAAATTACTTTGCTTGAGCTGGGAGTGGCTCTTTACATCATTGTAAATATCATTTTCTTTTAGTTTTGTGTTCCAATAACTGACCCCATAGCCTTAGGATAAGGCACTGAATCTACTCATTCTTGGAAGCTCACAGGGGGCATGCCATCCCCTGTGGAGCCAATGTTATCACACTAAGTTGCCTTGGGTCTCTGAGTTTGTTGAAGACACTCTTTCCACTAGGAAGAGTGTGAGGCTAAGTGTTAAAATGACAAAGTAGTTGGTAGTTGTAAACCCCATTTTTGAAAGTTGTTCCTTCTTGGGAAGGTTAACTGATATGCACATATTAATTTTTTCCACCTATACAGGCTTCTAGGTGTTTAGCTATATGAATTTTGGAATTTTTTCCAAATACTAGTTTCACTTAGTGGTAAAAGCACCTAAGTAAATTGATTTGTCATCATGGAAGGACACAAACAACTCTACACACATTCAAGAGTCAAAGACGTTGCATTTTGTCTTAGCTACCCAACCCCTTATGCAGACGCAACGTAGGTGGCGCTGCGTAATATTTTACAGAATGAAGAATTGTTACACAGGTGCTACCCACATGCGCTACATAATATTTTATAGAGAGCAGGTTTACACACAGGCACTACTCAATTTTGCAATAGAGGATAAATGTAGCCGCAGACATGCATCACAGGGGCACTACCCATAGGTGCTACCTTCTCTCCTTGTTCCATTCTAGGGGGCGCTACAGAGAATTGCTACCCAAGGGAGTAGCTAGGACTAAGCCAATAGTTTTGGATAAGTTAATAATGGATTAAATGACAGAAGTAGCAGTTGGCGTGTAGAGGACAAATACAAGCTCCAAAGGGACACATGGAAAAACAGGAGATGAGCAGCAAAAGAGGATCAAAGCAGTTAGAAGCATGATTGGGTTTAGTCACCAACACTTCCCTGTTTTATAGCATAGGTTGTTATCTTAGTTGTTAGAATAAATAAATGTTCTGATATTTTTAAGGAAAAGAGGCCAGCTCGTACCTCCAACTATTGCCTCCCTTTCTTGTTATAAATTGATAGGTGAATTGCTTTAATGGGTGGGGATGGTAGAGCAAGGCTCCCAAGAAACTGTAATATTTTGATAAAGTGATTGTGATCTAGTATGTACTGGACTTAAGACTTTTTGACTAATAGAAATAAGCTCTTATTTTAGACTATTTGCGTCTAATGCTAAATGTTCATATTTGAATGCTTCATATGGATGACTGTGGTAATGATGTGATGGATGTTTGATCATTTTATTGTCATGGTGTTTATTTAGCTCCTTAGTTTCTAATTTCAAGAAGATATTGTTTTTAGAAACTTTCTTCCTTTGGGATTTTGTGGACCTGATGTTTGCAATAGCTCTTACATTCTTCTCATTCAAGTCTTCCTTCTATACATATTTACTCCCAAACCACTGGTTGAAATTAGCCAAGACCTTATTTACTGTTACATGTTAGCCCTATTTTTGAGTGAGGATATTATCATTTCGAGTTTTTTCCATTCGACCTTTCAAAAAACACTCATAATTTCACATATCATCTGATGGGTATTGGGCTTACTTTCCTTGCAATCAGAAAGTGACTCCTAGTGCTAACATTTTGCATTAAAAAGACATCGAATTTATCTTTTCATCCAGAGGGAGACAATGGAACCTAAAGATGCTACAAAGGGAAGGGATATTTTCAATGAAAAACTACATCTAGGAGAGCTCATGAAAGTGTCATATATTGGCAAGGCTATGACAACATCTCCCTCTGATAATGTGATTTTACATACCACGTCGAGGGATATACATCTTCTCTTATATCCATAGGAGTGCCCTAAACTAATTGAGAACTTCACTACACATTGCATAAATGGTTATTATGATAATCTAATTTTCCATCGAGTTATCAACTTAGGATTCATGATCCAAATAGGTTATCCTCTTGGAAATGGTACTAGGGGCTAGTCTATCTGAGGAAATGAGTTTGAGGATGATTTTCATAAAATTTTACGACATGATCGACCATTTATATTGTCAATGGAAAATGTTGGTCCAAATACAAATGACTCTCATTTTTTTTATCACAACCATAACTGCTCCATGGCTAGACAATAAACAAATGGTGTTTGAATGAGTTGTGAAGGGAACATAATGTCATGACGGGAAAGCAAAATACTATCTTGATTTTCCAATCACATAGATCCTACAGATGATGGGTCAAGCAGGTCAACCAAAATACGATCAACATGGAAAGGAAATGATACTTGAGCATGAATCGAAGAAAAGATTTTACAAAAGGTTCTTGTACGAGCCATTTGCTGTTGAAAGAAGTCTCAAGGATCATCTCCATAATCACATCAATGCAGATATAACACTCCAAATCATCGAACATGCCCATGATTCTACTAAGATTCCTTCACCCTTTGGCCAAGATATATGGAAAAAACAAGATAACAACCTGAAGCAAATATATAAAATATACAAGCAGTCACTTAAAATGTACATTACTTCAAGGGTTTTGTTAGCTTTAAGAGAAAATGAAGGTGAGGCCATGGTGAGAGATTTTGTTAGACTTTGGGGAATGCATAGGGAGAAGGTCCCATGCCTAAAAATGATGTTCTCTTATTTGGAACATAAGACTTTGAAAAAAGCGCAAATAAAATGCTCAATGTTAGAAGTTGTAGACATGTATTTTCGTAAGTTTGTCTTCGATGAAATGTTGATCAATGTAAGAGATGTAGTCATTAATCTTATTCATGAAGGCCACAAGGGAGAGGAAATTGATCACACTTTATTGAATGATTTTTTGAGTATTTTTGTATAAACTGGAGTGGATGACATGGATTTGTGTAGGAATGACATTGAAATGCCTATGTTGGAAGATACTGTAGATTACTATGCTCAAAGAACTGCTTCAGGGAGTTTAGAGGAGCATTCCTTTGTGTATTACTTGTTGAAGACTAGAGAATGTATGAAACATGAGGAGGACATAACTACTCATTATCTGCATAGGAGTAGGGAGAAGTTTTTAGATATAGTACCAAATGAACTCATTTCACATTACAAGACCCAACTTCTTGAAAATATTCCTGCTTGTTGTCATGCCCTTCTAAGTGATGAAAACAAATTTGAT